>CM044102.1:2905050-2946454 GCA_024174645.1 Lemna minuta | reverse complement strand
TGATAACATGCAATCTTCACATGATAAAACATGATTATTAATGCAAATTAAGGCATAAAATATTACATTTATGTGCATGTTATCATACTTTGAGTGCATTTCTATCATTCTATGCAATTTTATGTTATAATCTCAAAATGTGTTAATTTAGGGTTAATTATGATGAATTAAAGATTAAAGATTTTATAACCCATCTTTACTTGAGATTATAAATGGTTTTTAAAGTTAAAAAATGAGAGAAATCATGTTTATGAACATTCATTTAATTTTCTAAAGTTAAAATCTTAAAGAAATGAATGTATTTTTGAAATAACAATTAAATCTCTCATTATTTAAATAATTTGACTTTTTAGAATGATAGATAATTAAATTTCAGATCAAATGAAAGAAATTTGGATTAATTTGGAGTTGTATTTTAAAAGATATGATTTTTACAATTTTAGGGATTTTTCTAATTTTTTTTCCGATTTAATTTCGATTTAAATATATTAAAATGAATAAAAAAAGTGCAAAAAGCGCGCGGGTCCCACGCGGGTGCGACGTGGCACGCAAGGCCACGTGGCAGAGCCACGCGGACCCGCGCAGCGCCTACGTGGCGCATTATATATATTATATCTATTTATTTAGTATATATATAAAGAGGTCTTCAGCCTTCCCTATATGGGAAAGGTTATTAATGCTATAAACCGATCGGGTGTTATAAACCCGACGGTTTCCTAAAATATTTTTCCGTGTGGGACTAATCCACACTGTCTTAAATATGCAGGTGACGTGGCTTAACAAAGGAACGCCGGATCTCGTGAACGAGCGATCGACACACGTCGATCAAATAGACGCGCGGACCACCGGAGATCATCAATGCACGTGCGTTAATTAAAGCATTATAACGCACGAGATTAATCGGCGCGGATCGCATCTCAGCCGTCGAATCGCGATCCAAGGAGCGAAATCGAAGCATTTTTATAACGCTAATCCACGCGGATGATCAGAGCCGTCGATCGAGATCACACGGCTGGGACTTAAATGAAACGGTCCACGATGGACCGTTTCATCGTAACCGTCGATCAAAACGATTGAACGGTTACGCCCAAAATTGTTATAAAACGAAATGTTCTTCGTCGTTGTATGTATTCGAGTTGGATTTCAATCAAATTGACTTGTTTAGACACCGATCCTCTGGTTTCTCTTGAGTTTCTTTCCTCTTCCTCTTTCATTTCCGCGTCCACGGAGGGGTAGAAGTCGAGAATTGGTAGAGAATTGAGTGAGAAATCGCAGCTTGAATTTCGTCGAGGTGTTCTTGATTTTCTTCGCGATTAATCGGCTTAATCGCGGCGATTTGATCGCAAAACGAGTTTAGTGGAAGCGGTTTTGCATGATTTCTCCTCCTATTGTGTTTAATTGTCGTTTAGATTAGGATTTAGCTTTCAATTTCGTAAAATTTCACTCAAAATCGTGATTTCGATCGTCTGAAATTTCTCTCCACTTCAAATCTTGATTTCTCCGCGAAATCAAGTCCAAATTTGACGATTTTTGATTCCGTGGAATCGATTTGAAGTCTTCTTTCTTAAAATACCATTTTCCCCAATTTCTACCCTCAATTTCTCGTTCGATTTGATCAAATTTGAAGATTACATCAAGAATTTCCTTAATTCCCTTGTGGATTCGACCCATATTTACCATTATACCCCTTAATTCGAGTGAATTTCTTAAAATTGGTAAGTTTGGAATAATTTTTGACACGATACCGCGTATAGCAACAAAATAAATTGAATCGGGTATTCTAAATGTCGAGACACTAAGAACAAATGATCATATCATCTAGTATGTATGAGAAAATATACTTGCAATGTTCCCTTGATGGAGTTCTTGAAGCTATTAAATTGTCTAGCCTTTAGCGGTATCTATATGATCGCTGGATGGTTGGGTCTCTTTTTCAAAGCTCTTCACCAAAAGAGAAAGAGAATAAAAGAGAGAATTCTTATAAGGCTTGCATGGCCACTTTGAGTTGTTTTTCTCTCCCTATTTATAAACTTTTCATATGTAAATTTTTCATAAAAACCCTCATAATTATATCAATATCCACAATATCCATAAAGATTATGTGTGTGGTCCTCTAGGTCCATATTTCTCACTAGTTAATAATTCTATAAACCCAATAACACCTTATTGGTAAACCTCTATTAATTTTCTACAACAACATAAAGATTAATTAATCAAGGATCCATTTAACCTAATCGATAGGTTGAGTAACTAGCTCGTTGGGTGCCAAGCTATATCACCCACTCTGGGAGATATGAAGTATATAATAACTCCCATATAGAACCAAATCATCATCCATTATCATGTGTTTATAATCTTTAATTCACACAAGACTCATGAATGACCTGGGATATGGTCAACTATGAAATTCTAATCAGTCACTTAACTTAGTACTGATGCGTATAAGAAAAAATAGAGAACTCCTTTGATATTTCCATTACCTTGGTCAAGGATTTTATCGCATCTCATTCATTGATTTAATCTTCTCAAATATCTATGATGAACGATCTCATCTTGAACACACAACCATTTTCGAGGACTTCATGTCGTATCTATTATATGATATTTTAGAGATCCATGACTACGGATTCATGAGTCATAATCAAAACACAATCATCCATCCACAAGATGTCTTTGTCCCAAGTCAAAGGACTACATACACAACCGTGACATAAATAAACCTAATTGATAACTAAGTATAATAACATTTAGGGATTCACATGGATTAATTCAATGAAATCTTTCTCCAAAGAGTACCCACTATCTATCCTTGGTGTCTCCACGCTAATAGCTACAAGATCAGTTATAATCATCATAGGAGTTATACTCATGATAAGCACTCATGATTGTAAGGGTGAAAAGGAATCTTGAAGAAGATCCATGATTGATGCTTAGATTTCATTGGACATATATTTGTTCTTTCCATAACATGACCATAGCAATGCTCAAACATGAAATGCTTCCTCCCCCTACTAATATATGAATGGTCCTCAATGCATGAATATGACAATAAAAGCATTTCAATGGAGCTAATTACAAAGTGAGGGAAAATTTTTGCCATAATAGGTAGGAGTTTTAAAGGTTTCTTGCCCATTGATGTAAGGCATGGAAGATAGAAGCAACCAATCATCTTCAGTTTATTGAGAAGTACCTAAAACAAGACAATAAAATACAAAGGGAGCTAGGAAATTTCCTACTCCTATTAGGGAAAGAAATCAACATAAAAAAAAACTGAATTGCCATAAAAAAGATAAACAGAAAAAGTTACCAACATATTAGTCATAAAAATGCCTTAAAAGATAACTCACATACTAGTCATAAAAATGCCTTAAAAGATAACTCACATACTAGTATGAGTAATTCTATGCCCATGTAGATGAATTTGTATTTCATGGAGAATTTCATGCATGTATAAGCCCATATTTTGTGTCCCAATGCATGAGCTTTTCAAAAAAAAATAATTTTATATTCCATGAAATAAGGATATGATTCTCTAAAAAACTTCTTATGTTTCAATTGAGCTAATGAGAATTCATATGACAAACAAGGGCATTTGGAATGAATGTCAATGGGAGAAATTTTTTCATGCTCCATGAAATGATCATAACATTTTGTGAAGATATAATTTCTTTAAAATATAGCTCAATAGCATGGAGTTATTGAAAATGAAATATTGAACTAAGATGAGATTCATATAAAAAAAGTTATTATTATTATGAAGATGATCATGCCAATCAGTAAATTAGATTTTAATTATGATAGGTTCAAGATTTACTTCATTAATATTATTCTTATGTATCATGAATGGGTGAAAAGAAAAATCTT
Organism: Lemna minuta; assembly: GCA_024174645.1. Lineage (NCBI taxonomy): Eukaryota > Viridiplantae > Streptophyta > Magnoliopsida > Alismatales > Araceae > Lemna > Lemna minuta. Next base: position 2,942,590 of record CM044102.1, on the reverse strand, counting down.
CAAACATAATTTATCATTAACAAATGTTAAAGGTATATGACTGATAACATTCTTGCAAGAAAATTTAACATTATGCATGATATCAATATGTTCCATTGCATCTATATTCTCATCAAACACATTAAGAAATTTACCACCTTGATGAAACTCTTTTTCTCCTTCATATTGCCAACCTGCATATGATTCTTCAATTTGATCTTTTAGAAAAACATTTTCAACATCCACAAATAACATATGAACATCAGAAATAATTTCATCCATTTCTCTCAAAGAAATTTTATCTTCTCTTTGAAGATTCATGGAATTAAGCATAATTTTAGAATAAAGAGCTTCTGGAAAGGGAATATGAACTTTATAATCATCTAATTGTGGAATTCCTTCACAAACTAGCTCTTCTTCATTCTCTTTCTCATCTCTTTCTACATTCTCCTCAAAAATTTCAAGAAGAAGATTAGAGGAGTCCTCTCCAAGTATAACTCTAGGTATGACATTAATGTTCTCTTGCTGTTCACTAAGAGATGGCAATGAAAAATATGGTTTTAATGTTTGAGGATTTTCTATGGGAAGAGTTGAGAGTTTACGTTCCCTTCCATAAAATTTTGAATTGTTTTGGAGCCCTTCCATCTCTTGTTCACTTTGAAAATTTTCCATCTCTAGCTTCAGCTCCTCCATCCTTTTGCAAGAGATCTTAATCTCCTCCTGTGTTTCTCGTATAAACTCTTGCAAAGTATTATCAACTTGATCACAATGGGGAGTAGAATAAAAATCAGATGATCTAGAGTAAGGAGATGTATTTTGAGGAACAAAAGATGAACGAGTGGAATAGGGTTGATCCTCATAAGAATTTTCAAAAAATTTTGTGTTTTTGAATGTGGGTTGACAACCATAATCATAAGAATTGGCATTTTAATATGAAGTATAATCTTGACAAAAATAATTTTTCCTATCATAATGATTTGCATCTTCTTGGTAGTAATTAGAATGATTTCCATAATTATATTTATGCATGTCTTCATTATAGAAGTGATTTTTCCTACAAAGATCAAACATGATAAAAATTTCTATCTAAAATAGAAAATAAAGAATCAAAATTTCCATCTAATAGACACCTACCTCCCCGGCAACAACGTCATTTTGATAAGCATAAAACTACGATCGTTGAATGCGCAAATTAACGGATAAAAAAAAATTATACTCAACTCTTCAAATCTGATTTGAAATTAGAACAATGGTGAGTCGAGGTCAAATCCATCGAGAGGAGGGCTAAAAAATTGAAATCAGAAGATTTGTTTGGGTATTTTTAGCTTTAGAAAGTGGAAATAATAGATGGAAGGAAGAAGATGTTTACGGAAATGAGATAAACCAATAAAATGCTTCCAAACTCCTTTCAAAGATTAAAAAACTTAATCAATGGTGGAAAAGTGATCTTAGGGTTCTGAAAATGAGAAAATAATAATAAACTAATGAGGAAAATAGAAAAGATGGATAGAAAATGATCTTAATCTAAAGATTCATGATGAAAACATACCTTCGAGAGGATGTACATTTTTCCCGGGCTAGGCATCTTGTATCGAGCAGAAGAGTAAAAAGAGAAGAGAAGAAACTCACTAAAAATGGTGTTTCATACATGAAGAACGGTAAATCGCTGTCTTCTTTCTTGCTAGCTAGCAAATGCTAGAGGCACACAATGAAAATATTCATAACCCTATTTTTTTATCTTAGAAATTAAATCAGCCTTAAAAGATTCGTGGAGCTTCAAATGACGATCATGCCAACAAAATTTTAGACACTAACTCGATCAGGATCATCGGATATAAGCTTTTAATTTTGATGAATCTGGACTGTTGATCTGATCTTCTCTCTCCTCAAATCGTGCCCGTCAACTCGCTCCTGCTGGTCAAACTTAGCTAAAACACAAAAAAATTTACGTTAATTTCCCCTCGGCTCTCTCTTCTCTCTCCTCCCTCTTAGCTAGAAATGCGCAATGCCGAGAAGCGGTCGTAAGCAGAAATGCGAGGGGGAGAGGAAGTGAGACAAGAGGGGAGAAGATGGAGAAAAAGCGGAGAAAAAAAGAAGGTTCTCTCGCATGAGAGAAAAAAGAAGAAGGAGAGAAAGAAAGGTGGAAAAGGAAGAGAGGAGGTGGAGCAGAGGAGAGTTTTCGCATGACGATTTCGCACGCGATAGAAACAATCTCCATCGCGCGAGAGAGGAGGGAGGAGAGATCAAACAGGAAAGAGAGAACACACGCCTCTCTCTCACGAGAGAGGGTGGTGTGCCTTTCTTCGTGACGGAAAATTTTCTTCCGTCGCGATAGAGCGAGATAGAGGCAGAGAGGGAGAGCAGAAGACAAGGCATGCGAGAGCTTACGATCGACGGAAATTTCCATCGCAAGAGAAAGGGAAAGAAAGAGGCATGCGAAGAGAGCGAATAAGAAATGGAGGAAGAGAGAGAGGAAGAGGTTGCGATCGGGAGTGAGGGAGAGAGAGAGAGACGGGGGGGGGCAATCTCTTCCTCCCCCTACGTGCAGAAGGAGAGGAAGAAGGAAAATAGAGAGATTCGTGACTCATAAATTAGGGAGAGAGAAAAATAGAGAGAAAGAGAGAGAGAGAGAGAGAGAGAGAACAACTCTCTCCTCTCTTATTTTTTTGTTTATTATTTATTTACTTTTTTTATATATATAAAAATATATTCAATGATTTTAATTTCATAAAATGTTCCCAAAAATTCCAAAAATATCAAGAAAAATATTAATATCTTCTTAGAAATAAGTTTATTTAATAAAAATTCATGAAAAAAATGCACTTCATAAATATTTTCATATCAATTAAGGCATTTTAAATAGAAATTTTATTTTATAATAAAAGAAAATTATATTCTTGATAATTCAATGTCATAAAATGCTCATAACATGGTATTAATTTATGAAAAATCAAGAATATCTTTTAAAACATAGAATTTATCAATTTAATCATTTTAAATCATGATTGATGTCTATGTTTTAAAATTCTATTTAATATCTGAATTCTTCTGATCAAATATCATTTTTCACACCAAATTGACTATATATTATACATAATACTAACAATAAAATAAATGAATGGGATCTAATTTACTCAAACTTTTGAAACATATCAAAGGTGGTTTTTTATACAATCGCACAAAAACAACAACATGAAATTTAGTTAATGACAAAAATACAAAGTAGCAATGAAGTCAGATTATTAAATGAATGATGTAGATTTTTTAATATTGAGGTTACAAGGTGAAAATATATATTTTAAGAGGGCTGGGATAATTTTATGATTTGATGTAGATTTTTAATCTTGAATGATTTGATGTTGCAGAATTAATAATTTTTTTAATAAGATACTCTAAATTAAGTGAGATATTTGTTAAAAGAAGCATAAAATGTTCTCATTTCAAGAGAATAACACTTCGTTTCTCGAGGGAATTTAATTAAATTTAGATTGTTGGGATCAACCTTGATGACCACAATTGATTGGTCTAGTGATTAAGCCAAATTCTTTGATAACCCTTTTTTTCTTGGTTTTTAGAATGGAAAAAACTTGATAACAAGTAAAAACCTATGATATCTTTTAAATTATGAAATAATATTTAAAATATCTAGAGTATTTGCAAGAAATAAGATTTTTATCAATAATAAGAAGCCAGAAATTGCCATGTTTTCTAGCAATGATCTTTGATTTGAAAAGAAATGTGAACTACATGTGACTAGGTTTTGATGATCTGCACTAACAGAGCAGATTTGGGTCTAGGGTTAGGATTTGACCTCCGAGAAGAGAGACGAGTGGTCCACGTGTCCCCGCGACAATTCCACACGTCTGCTCTTCTTCGAGACAGTCTCGGACGTTCGCCATTTTCCACCAGAACCCACTTGTCGCGGCCATCCCGACCATCTTCTTTCTCTCTCTAACCTTCTCTCTCTCTCTCTATCTATCTATCTTCGGTTTGCTTTTTGTCTGGTTTGAGGTGAAAGGCTTGATGGGGAGGGTGAAGTTGCAGATAAAGAGGATAGAGAACAACACGAACAGGCAGGTGACTTTCTCTAAGCGCCGTAATGGCCTCATCAAGAAAGCCTACGAGCTCTCCGTCCTCTGCGACATCGATATCGCTCTCATCATGTTCTCTCCCTCCGGCAGGCTCAGCCACTTCTCCGGACGTCGAAGGTTAGAGAGAGAAAGAACGAGATAGAGGGAGACAGTAGTTGATGCTTGGTTTTTTTCAGGATTGAGGACGTTTTCTCGAGATATGTGAATCTGCCGGAGCATGACAGGGGAGGGTATGGACTCTACTCGATCCCTCTTTCTCTCTCTTATTTTGCTGATGAGGGTTCCTGATTTCGTTGCAGAGCGATCCAAAACATGGAGGTAGATTGAAAACATGGGCTTCATTCAAAAAGGATGTTATGTTAGTTTACGTTGATTTTCAATGCAGTATTTGGTGAGAACGCTGAAGAAACTCAAATGCGAGAGCGATTTGGCCGTGCAGATAAGTACTCTCTCTCTCTAAGAGACGTTCTCTTTCTTCTGAACTTTTGTTTCTTAACTGCTGTTCATGCATGCACATGGAAACCAGCTCCGGGACAGTCAACCGCAACTTAGAGGTGATCTTCTGAACGATAGCGATAGAGGAGAGAGAAAGAGAGCCGGAGTCTCGGGGGAGAGAGAAATGAAGTAATACTAACTATTTCCTTGGATTTCATGGCGTAGGAGCTCCAGCATGAGATCAGCAGCGTCCAGCAACAATTACATTTGACAGAAGAGCGCCTACGGTCTCTCTCTCTCCATTGCTCTCTCTCTCTCGCTCGCTCTCACTCTTCCACTCTCTCTCTCTCTCTCTCTTTATGTATCTCTTCTCTCAATTAATCTCGCTCGCTCACCCTCTCTATTTCTCTGCCATCTTTCTCGCTCCCTTTCGCGCTCTCTTTCCCACGATCTCTCTCGCTCCCTTTCGCGCTCTCTCTTTCCCACGATCTGTCTCGCTCTCTTTCTCTCGCTCCCTTTCGCCCTTTCTTTCTCCCTTCGCACTCTCTCTCTCGCTCCCTTTCGCTCTCTCTCTCGCTCCCTTTCGCCCTTTCGCTCCGTTTCGCCCTCTCCCTCCCCCTTTCGTTCTCTCTCTCGCGCTCCCTTTCCCCCTGTCCCTCGTTCCCTTTCGCCTTCTCTCTCGCTCCCTTTCGCTCTCTCTCTCTCTCTCTCTCGCTAGCTCGCTCCCTCTCTCTCGTTCTCTTACTTGCTCTCCCTTTCTCTTTCCCCCCTTTCTTCCTCGTTCTCTCTCTTGCTCTCTGTCACTCGCTCTCTCTTTCTCTCCCCCACTTTCTTTCTCGTCCTCTCTCTTGCTTTCTGTCTCTCACTCTCTCTTTCTCTCTCCCCCCTTTCTTTCTCGTTCTCTCTCTCTCTGCTCTCTGTAACTTGCTCTCTCTTTCTCCTCCCCTCTCTTTCTCGTTCTCTCTCTCGCTCTCTGTCACTCGCTCTCTTTCTCTCCCCCCTTCCTTCCTCCTCTCTTTAGCGCTCTGTCACTCGATCTCTCATTCTCTCATTCCCCCTTTTTTTCTCGTTCTATTTTGCTATACGTGACTCGCTCTCTCTTTCTTTCTCTCTCACTCAATTTCTCTCTCGCTCTCTCTCTATCCATCTATCATTCTCTCTCTACCTATCTATCAATCGACCAATGTATCTACCAACGTATCCACATGTCCATCTCTCTGCTCATCTCTCTCTCCCGCTAAGAATCAAGACTATGGAAAAGTAACCGTTGACTTCTCCATGTCACCAGTCTCTTCGAGCCAGACCTCATGAGTATTCCTTCCATAAGAGAATTGGAGACGAGCGAGATTTTCCTCCAAGACGCTCTCGAACGTGTTTTACAGCGGAAGGTAACCTCCCAAACTCGTTGACTTTTCCTCTGTCCTCTAACTCTCAAGTACGAGAGTTGACCGTGCTATAGAAGTTCCTGATGGACGGCGATCTTCCCCCTTACGAAGACGATTCCACGCTGCAGGTACTTCAGATGTGATTAAACTCCCGATCTTACCTTTCAGCCGTTGACTTTTTAGTTAATCGTAGATGCTTCTTGACTCTCACGAGAGCGTGTATCCGGGCACGTACGGGAGTGACGTGACCACCTGGGTTTCCGAAGGAGATCAGCTCAACTCTGGGCAGATGTACGTGCCGACATCTGAACCGTTGATTACAATGAGGTGAGGCAAAGACACCGTGAACTTGGAGTGATCGGACGGCTGATACTTGCTCCCTTCGAGAGCTGTAGGGAGTCCGCGTTGTACGATCCTCTCCTGCATGGCAGTGGAAACGCCAACGTGGAAGCATCTCAGCTGTCGGGAAACTGCCGGCTCAGCGAGCCTTGTGAGGTGGCAATTCCACCGTGGCAACAAGAGTTCACGTCAACGGAGCTGCTTTCCGCTTTTCTCCCGTCAACGTCATTTTTGCCTCTTCTTCAGGTTTGTCGAAGTCAAACATTGGACACTGCAGGAAAGTTGACCGTTGACTTATGATTCACGATGTCAGCAACCGTTGTCCAACGGGGTAGGGGCTAATTTTAGCGGGAGGATGACGCCGCAGCGGAAGGCGGAGGGTGTGCCGAGCTGCTCTAATCCAATCATGACGGGGCAGCATGGGGAAAATATGGCGTATGAAGGAGACGCGGCGGTGGTGGGTCAGGTCAACGTTCAATAAGAGAGACAGAGACAGAGACAGAGAGAGAAATAGAAAGAGAGACAGAGAGACAGAGAGAAAGAGAGAGAGACAGACACACAGAGAGAGAAAGATAGAGAGAGAGAGAGAGAGAGAGAGAGAGAGAGAGAGAAAGAGAGAGAGACGGAGAGAAAGAGAGAGAGAGAGAGATTGGGGTTAAAATGCTGGGGACTTTAGGGAGGGGTACAGTGTGAATTTTGGAAAATAAAAGGGTCAATTAATTTTTAATGACCCCAACTAGGGTTTTTCTTCAGAAATGGATGCCAGTATTTCTAGGTTACACGTTGCTATTCCGGATCCTTGATCTTCCATTTGCTCAAATTTTCCCCTGAAAAGAAACTCTAAGGCCAATTTTCTAAGTTTACATGAACATTCTTTGCTATCTACATTGTTGAACCCCCTCTCTTATTTCATCATAGCTCAATTTATCAAAACTATAGTCACATTATTGTCAACTCAAAACTTTCTTGGCATGAACTTCATTATCTATTGGTTAAATATTGAAACACTCCATAATCTATCACGGTCAATCTCCGGAATACCCATATCGGCTAACTTGTGCGTCGGTACTCAAAAAAGTCATTTTCGCTCAATTCTTAATTGAAAAACCAAGGGTTTGTTGTATAAACTAAGATTAAGTGCAATCAACAAGTCAGTTTTTGGATCTTTGATTCGAGCACCGGAGAGTTGTTACATGCCTAGGTTCAAAAGAGAATCAGCTCACAATGATTGTGCTTACCTACAACTGAAATAATTTCTTTTACTTAAAGCTTTTTTTGTCAATCTATGCTAATTGGTCAAATCTAGTCAAACATCGAGGGAGTTGATCCACAATTTTTACTTGCACTGGGCAAAGCAAAAATGAGTAGATCAATATAAGATTATCATATCAATGCAAACGTCTAATGACTAAATTTACACATGAATATTTTCAATTTAGGCCAAAATTAGTTGATCCATACATTTAATAAATGAATTAACTGTAAGAAGGTTCGTGAAAATGGTGATGTACAATCATAAAGTAGGTTTGACTTGTCATTCGTAAGCTTCAATAGTTAACGTCTGATAGCATGCAACTTATACTTGTAATGATATGATTACTAATGCAAATTAAGGTATAATACATTTTGTTCTTATGAATGTTAGCATACTTTGAGCATTTATTCATCATTATACGCAATTTAAATTATAAATCTCAAAATATATTATTTTTAGGGATAATCATGCATAATCGAAGTTAAAATTTTAATTTTGACTATCCCTATTTATATTTGAGATTAGAATTGAGTTTTAAATGCAAATAATGAGAGAAAATATTGTCATATGCACACATTTATTTTTCTAGTTTTATTTTCCAAGGAAAATGAGTGTATTTTTGAGCTAGAAATTTATTCTCTTATATTTCTTAAATTAAAAGTCATAGATTTTTGTGATTAAAAGTCATAGAATATTTAATTTATGATTAATAAAATAAATTTGGATCTAGAAAGAGTTATATTTTTAAAGATATTGAATTTTCTAATTTTTGTGGATTTTTTGAAATTTTTTTAAGTTTTTTGAAATTTTTAATATTTTTTTGATTTAGTTCAATTAAAAACAATAAAAAATTTGGTTTTATAGCACACACTAATAGGACAGATGACGTGGCATATGCGTCTCATCGTGTGGTGGCGTATGCGCGTGCCATGTGGTGCCCACGTGATGCATGTCTATGCACGTCATTGGTGATTAAGCTGACTGCTAAGTCCTCATATGCATTTAAATGTGATATTTTCCTTCATTTTTACAATGTTTTTTCTTTACTGAGGCAAACAATGTGACGCAAATGAGAAGCAATTGATTACTGAGGGTATGTGGCGCATCACGATTCATAGTCGATTCGTTTTATCTAAATCACACAATCTCAACCGTTCATGTGAGAAGTTATAACGGTAGAGATTAATCATACCCAATGGACCCACATGGACACGTGTATGCATCTAGAGTGTTTGATAAAGATCAAACAACAATGGTTACAAGACGATTCATGTACACGTCGTAACATGGTGAATTGTGGGAGCACCAATGAAGATCTGATAGCCACAACTTAAATATAGTTATTTGTCATCCCTCTTTTCATCACAATGGTTGACCAAAGATGAAGAGATGCTCGAACAACAATGCGCAAATTCAGCTCTATATATATATATATATATATATAATATATATATATATATATATATATATATATATATCCCCCTTCAAATAGTGTACTCATTCTTAGAGTTTGATCAAACCTTTTGGACAGCAAAATCCTTGACTCTCTTGTTCCAATCCTCTTCTAGACTTATTTCTGCATCCTGACATTGTTGATGAAGCCCCCTGGCATTGTTGAGGATGTGATATTTAGGATAGCCAATTGCAACTTCCTAATGGACCTTTTTAGTGGTTGACATGAGGTTAACAAAGGAGTTTAACCAAGCCCTATTACTTTGGGTAGATCACTCCTAGCAAGTGCAAAGGTTATTATAGATGAAGGGAACGGAAAAATTGATCTTAAGGTGGGGAAGCACAAGGTCAACATCCACAAGTTGATAAAATATTCTTTGAAGGCTTGAAAATAGTTGCTGACCATAGACATTTATGGCAACAAAGATATTAATGATTGTGTAGAGGAAGGCAAGGTAGTTCATGAATAGGTTACCGTAGATGAGCTCCAAGGAGATTTGAGACCATTAGTCAAGCCATTTACATATTCATGCAAGTATGATTTTTTGGATGTGGATTAATAAATTCCAGTAATTATCTCTACGCAGCTCGTGTAAGAGTAAGAGTGAATGTTAATTTATGTTTTGTGAGTGAATGAGCAAGCTATTGGGTGGATCTTAAGGGATAATATAGCTTACTATATTTATATTGAATCCTCCATGAAAAATATTATTTACTTGTCAAGAGGCTCAGAGGAGGATAAATCCAAAGGTATGAAATGCTTTCAAATAAGATATCATTAAGTGGCCTAACACCCATATTAGAGGCCCCATATCTAAGAGCTAGTGGGTTAGCTCCATGTATGTAATTCCCACAAAGGCAATGATGGATATTATGTGGTCTTGAGGTAAATCACATTTATGTCTTGTTTATATTCATTGAAATGAAATTTCTTTTTTATTATTATTTATAATGTTTTCAATACATTTCATAAGTATATGCAATGAAAATGAATTATGATGAGATCATAAAATAATGACCATTACCCTTTAAATTTATGTTATAAATATTCTGATGGATAATTATTTTAAAAACATGAACACAAGGGTTCTAAGTGAACCTATCCTCCTCCTCCTCCTCCTCATGAGTTTTAAAAAAATTATCCATTCCTTAAATGGATGAAGAAGACCTCTCTAAATAATTAAAGAGAGTGTAGATCTTAAGGGATTTATTTTCCCTCCTCTTTTTATTTTACACTGATCCAAAGATTGACTTGGTCAAAAGAAGTTAGCCTTATCCTTAGATAAATTAGAATCCCTTGAATGGACCAAGTCAACCACCATCTTACTTTGAAATAGGGTCCTTAATCTACAAACCTTCTCCACCCTATCATAGGTACCTTATATCATTCCAAATAATGATCTCAAAAGAAAAATCAGTAGGAAACCTCTTTGAATTACATCCCTTTATTTCTTTGAAAACCACCCTTAGTTAGAGTTTTAGGTGAGATCTAAAGGAGGAATTTACCTTCTTAATTTACCTCAAGACAAGCCTTTCATGAGTAAACCATGCAATCACAAGCTTATAATCAGCATGAAGAATCTGCCATAAAGAAGACAGCCATTAAGAGGGCAAAGAGAAAATTTAGAATCAGTTATGACAAGCATGAAAGAAGATTCCGGTAAAGAAAATTACCTCCCTTCTAACAAGGCCCTTACGGCTGATGAGAAAGAGGAAATTTAATCTTCTATCTACTGGTGAACAGCCCTTTTAAATCATTGTCACCTTCTACAAAGATATGTCGCTATCTTCCATCCAAGAAACGCTGCAACGGAGATCTGAGCGTCAACCTCAGACATGAATACTTGGCTGATCAATGAACAGTAAAGAGTTGGAAGAAGACCACCAGGGGGTAGTAATCCTGTAAAGGAAGCCCTCGGGTTATCACTGAAGTTGACAGCCACGAGAGCATAGGAGAAGACAGCGCCAAAGGATTTGAGACAAAGGACAGTTTCCCGTGACATCGGATTCACCTACGAGTATTACCTCGATTTCCGACTTCATCGAACTCCCTCCTCATGTCAACGCAAAACTAACTTCAGCTAGACAAATTTCCGAGCAACCTATATTTACGCGCATCAGTTTGGCAGGTCGCATCAACAGCAACCTGCGGACCTGCAAGAATTCTACATCAATCGTCTCCATCGGCAAATCTGCGAGAGGAGTCATGGACAAATATAATGAAAAGGATGGGGGCTTTAAAGACGAACTCAACCTACCTCATTGACTCTCGCCCATGGACGTCATCACGTAAATCGCCGCGAATACGGACAAAGCTCCTTCGTGACACCATACCACCACTCTCAAAACAATCGGCGAGTATCAGAATCCAAGGGAGAACCCTAACGACAGTCAGAGACAGCGCCCGATCGGCATACGGCATCTCGACGACCACCTCTACCTCATTGTCATCCCGTCCAAGAGAAATTTTGACGTCAAGATAACTCCTACAACTTCTCGTCAAGATAATCTTACCATCTTCTCGCCAACTCCCCGGGTAATCGCTACAGACACCAAACCCGGTCAACCGGTCAACCGACGCGGAAAATAACTCCTACGACACAACGCTTCGCCGTAACTCCTCGTCGTTCATTCCTATAAAACGGAACTTGTAAGAATGAAAATGGAAGTTGAATTTTATGAAAAGTTTGGTTTCGTGGGTTCGTTTTACCCTTTCGTGTTCATCGTTCTCCTTGTGCCTCTCCCTACCTCCTTCTTCTCTGATTCTATCTCCATCTCTTTTCTCCCTCCTCTTCTGTCGTCTTTCACCACCTCAAATCCGAAGCATTTCGAGTCTATCCGATGTCAGCGGGAGTATTTCAACGGCATCTCTTCTCGTCTTCTTTAGGTAATTATCCTCATCTCGTTTCGTGATGATAGTTCATCCTTAAACTATCGTAAGTCCAACCTTATTCCGTACGTCCTTCTTACCGTCAATCCCCATCTTCTTGTCCTATCTCCCAACTATTTCATAACTCTTCTATTCTCCTTTTTATCCCAGCATCTTAATCTTAAATCTATTTCCGCTCTCCCTCCTCTATTTTCTTCATCTGATATCTTATATTCTATAATATAATATTCTTACCTCGTTCTTCTCCTTATTCTCTCCTTACCATTCCTTCTTCCATCCATTCTCTTAAATCCAACATTATCTCTCTCATATCATTCTTATTATTCTCTAAATAGATTAATCTTTCATCATCATTATTTTCATTCCTAAAATTCTAATACCTCTCTATTCAATACCCCTACATTACATACATTCACTCCTACTTGATATCATTCATATATCCTCCCCATATTGTAGGATTTAGATACCCCTTCTAAAATATCCTACACCATATTCCTATTAGAAAACACTAGGAAAGGATAGCATTGTGTAATATGACTCATATGATAAGGATGATTGATCATTTAGTCATTGGTGTGGATACACCAAGGATAGATGTTGGGTGCTCTTTGGAGAAAGAGTTCACTCAATTAATTCTCAATCACATTGATTATTTTCATATGATTGTTTGACCTACTTCACTAAGCACATCTTGTGAATGGATGATTGTGCTTTGACTGTGACTTAAAAATCCCTAGCCAATGGATCTCTAAAATCTTATAGATTATATATAACATAAGGTCCTAAGATATGAGTGTGTGGTCAAGATAGGACCATCTGCCCTTGATACTAGAGGAAATTGAATCGAGCAATAAGATCCAATTAAATCCTTAGTCGTGGTAGTAGAAATATTAGAGAATGTGCTCTTGATAATTTTCTCCATGTATTAAACTAACTTGGGTGACATATTAGGGTTTGACAGTTGACTATACGTGAAGTCATTCATGATATGAACTCAAAGTATTAGATATGAACTCAAAGTATGCTAATATGCATAAAAATGGAATTTTTATGCCTTAATTTGCATTAATAATCATATAATTGCATGTTAAAATTGCAGGTTATCAACCTCCCTTCTAGGAATGAATGAGTAGTTCATTATTGAGAAGTGAAACAAGCATTCCAAACTCTAAAGTGAGCTTGATTGATGCACCAATTTTACAATGTCCAAAATAGGACTTACCTAAGTGTGATGCTTCAAATTTTGTAATAGGTGCAGTTTTGGGACAAGGGATAGATTGGACGCCGACATCTACATGTTATGCAATCAAGAAAATTGTTGAAACCCAAATGAACTATATGACAATGGAAAAAGAGTTGTTGGCATTGGTGTATTCCCTAAAAATAATTGACCCTACACATTAGAGAGTAAAATAATCATTTACATGGATCACATGGCATTGAAGTACTTCTTCTTCCAGGGAGATGCAAAGCCATAACTTGTATGATGGGTGTTATCCCTTCAAGAATTGAACTTAAAAATCAAAAGACAAGAGGGGTAAAAAGAGGAGCATTATCAATCATCTCCAGATCTTATTAAGCATGAAATCTTAGCTTAGTGCTAGATATTTTTATTCTCAAATTTTTTTAACTCTTTCCAAGTGCTCAATTTTTCAAAACTCTAGTGAAGCATCACTAATAACATACTAACCTTTGGGGGACACCAGTTGAATTTTCTCATCGTCATTCAAGTCACTCCATGTGGCCTTTAACGCCTTCTTACTCTTCTTGTTCTTCCAGGAAGATTTCTTCTTCAACTTCTCCTTCGCCTCGAGCTGCTTCTTCAGCCTCAAAAAATCTTCCTTGAAATGACCTGGCTTCTTGCAATCAAAACACACTTCAAGAGTATTTACTACTCCTCTCTTGATCCTAGCTAGCTTTGCTATCTTTCTTCATAGCATGGTTGCCTCCTCATCATTTGACGACGTCTCTTTTGCTTGTAAGGAAATGAATTTTTCTTTCTTTTCAATTGGTAAATTTGTTCGTGCTTCATTCATCTCCTATGTGATGAGTGAACAAGAAATCTCTTCAAATGGAATGATACTGAGGTTTTTTGCCTCTTAAATGGTGACAACCTTGATTTTCCACTCAATAAATAATGTATTAAGAAACTTATTTTTTATTTTCTGAGGTTAATTACTCTTTTTCCATGTTTTTCAACATATCAATAAGGGTGTTGAAACATCTAGAGAGCTCCCTTATTGTTTCTTCTTTCTTTTGGGTTGAAAGTTCAAAGTCCTTTATTAGTATCCTTACTTGGGATGTCCCCTCAAATGCTACAATAAGCTGGTCCCATATCTCTTTAGCTATTCCTTGCCCAAGAATTAACCTCTTTCTCTAATTCAATGAGGTCATTGAAGTTGGCTTTGAAGCCATTTACGATAGTATTACAAATTGTGTACTTCTATATCACAGTGTAAACTTTTACTCTCGATTTCTAGATAGCATAATTAGTATCATCTAGGGTTGGAGGGAAGAGCTTGGAATCCCCACCTATTCTAGACTGACTTGATGAATGGTTAGATCAAAGCTTCAAATTCTACTCTAATGCCAAATCAAAAACCCTAGATGGTGACTGACGTGTCGTTTTTGTGCGTCGTTAAAACACAAAAACGATGGTCAAACAAAATTTATAAAACCGAACTCACAAAGACAAGATATAATAATCAAGTACTGGGTAAGTATCGGGTCGATCCACAGAGAGCAGGGTTGACTTTAATCGCAGAGTTGACTTGGTCAAACTTAGGTTTAAAAGGAGTTTTAAATAAGAGAAAATAAGATTTAACATATGGAAATGATATAAATAAGGTAAATAAGAAGTTTTAAGATTTGAAATGTCGGATTTGACATATAAAAGTCAAAAGTCAAAGTCAAAGCGTTGACTTTGACCAACAGTAGGTGTTCTGCAAAATCAGAGAATCAAACGGAGTCAGAAGATTACGAAAATTAGATATTTGGAAACTAGAGAGAAAATAGAATTTATTGATATATATTTCGTAATTTTTGGATAAGAAATGGATTTATTATGAATTATTGAAAATCAATGATCAGAAAATCCCCGAAATGAACACCTCAGAGGAAATCTTCAAATTGAATGCCCAAATAAAATCCAAATCTTTCAATTTATATGTCAATAGAAAGCTAACAACCAGAGGAATCCAACAAGACCAAAATTATCAAATTCTGATTTGTCAATAAAAAGTAATTGACCCCAAAAGTCAACATTTGACTTCTGATGAAATATGAACAGTCTGTGATCAAACGTTAAATTGAAGGGCCAAATGAACTCGGAATTTGATGAATTTGCTATCCACGGAAAGCTGATGAAAATAGGAATCCAATGAAACTAAAATCAAGTGATTTGGAATTATAATCAGAGAGATATCCTATTGTCAAAATCAGCAAAATTTCACACCGAAATTTGGGGAAAATGAAGAACACTATGAACTAATTTGAAAAATTAAACTTCTAAATCTAATAAAAACTCAAATTACCTCTTGATAATCGATCGAATCTCACTACTAACCCGATTGGCACGAGAATTAAGCTCCAATTTGCGCGAATTGGAGTGAATTTGCTCGGATCCTTTCTCACGGACTTTCGGAATTCAAGGGGAAAATTCGATAAAATCAAGGAGGAATTCGTGATCAATCCCGCTCCAATCCCTTCGGAATCGAGTCTAAACGTGGGGGGATCACGATGAACTAAAGATCTTCCTCGAAATTCGCTTAATTCCTTCACGAATCGCTCAAAAGTTGAAGAACAAAATAAGGAATACATGGGTTTTTAAAGAAGAAATTGGCCCGAAGATCGTGGCCAATTGACGCGTTCGTGGGGGCGGTTTTCAAGCGTCGTGGAGGCGCTCCCTTGGGCACGGGTCGTGGCTTCAATTCCGCGGAGAACGAGCTTTAATTTTGCTTCGAAAAAGGCATGATTTTCGGCACGATCGGGCCACGATCGGGCCATAATCTTCATCTTGGTCGATTGTCGGTCGTCGTCCGGTCGTCTGGAGGCGATTCTGCAAGGAAAGAACTGCGATCGCGACTCGATCGCACTGCGATCGCGGCTCGATCGGACCGCAATCGTAGGTTCTTCCACGTCTTGTCTGCGCCGTCCGATGATGAGCAGCTCGCGATGAAGATCCCGACCGTCCGATGGCGATCAGACATTTCCGACGCGTCCACGCGATGCTTCGGATCGCGAAAGATCCTGACCGTCCACGCCGCATCCAACGCCTGTAAACAAAAATCAATAAATAGAGTTATCAATCAATGACGTGGCCACATATTTACTTTCAGCAAATCAAGAGCCGCCACGTAAACGTTGAAACCGCATTGCATTTAATGCACGCGGTTTCATTTAATACTTGTGTCGAGATCGATTCACTTAAATTGCGGCGCATTTAATGCGCCGCAAGGAATCTTTGCTTGACTTTGTTTGTCTTATTAGGCGGCGAAAAAAACGTCTTTTTCTTTCTCATTGGTCCACGTCGCCTCGACCACTTGTTCTCGAAAAAGAAAACATAAATGCGTTTGTCTTATTAGGCGGAAAAAAAGGCCATCTTTTTTTTCTATTGGTCCACGTCGCCTCAACCCCCGCTCCTGAAAAAGAGAAAGCATTAAATGTTTTTTTGTCCTATTAGGCGGAAAAAATCCCTCCTTTTTTTCCATTGGCCGTCGCCTTTCTCCCTGACACATCTCGATTTAATGATCGCGTGGACCTAAGTCCAGGCGATCGACGCCGTTCAAACTCAATCCGACGCCCGCCAAGCCGCCACGTCACCTGCAAAATATGATACTGTGCGGAACATAGTCCCACACGGAAGAAATATAGGAGACGGGGGCGCTTAAATAGTGGAGCGGATTATATGGTTAGCCAGTTCTAAGAATAGGCTTATATGTACGATAACCTATATATATTATATGATATATTCGCACACATGTCATGCTTGCGTCACGCGTGGGCCACACGCGTCCTGCCACGTGGCCTCAGCGCCACGTCGTAACGGCGCGGTGGACTCGCGCGCCATGTGGGCCTGCTCGCCACGTCAGCCGCAGGTAATTTCTCCCCCTTTTTCACGATTTTAACTAAGAAATTCCTTAAAAAAAATCAATAAAAAGTCAAATAAAAATCAGAAAAAATAGTATAAAACTTCAGAAATTCATATTTCTCAAAATACAACTCCTTTTTAATCCAAATTTTCTCCATTGGATCACAAATTCTTTTCTTTTTAATATCATGTCATTTAAAATATGTTTTCAAGAAGGAAATAAAGATGAATTAAAATTTCATTAAATAAGTTCTAATTAAACATTCTAAATCATAAATTCATCCCAAAATCATCCTTCCAAACATTTACTAAAGTCAAAACTCATTTAATAACTGAGATTAACTTCTATTAATTTAAACAAAAGATTAATCATCTATTAAACATGAAATTATCCCTAACTTATGCATAAATATTAACTTTAGTGAAATGACATGCCAATGGAGAAAATTCCTAAAAAGTATGATAACATGCATCATATTCACATAAAATAAGCATGAATATGAGTTAATTAAGATAAGAATTCAAGTTATAAATGCATGTTATCAGTGACATAAGTAAGAGTAGGTGAGTTATTTTCTTTTGCATACTTGTGTTATCCATGTCCTTTTATATATTCATTTATTCATTATTCAATTTATCGTGTCACTTATACATTATATTTTTTATACTAGACGAAGTATCCAAACCCTCATATTAGTTTCTGATAGATATTATGTGGCCTATAAGCCAATCACACTTTCATCAATCTTGTTTATGTTCGTTGAAATGAAATTTATTCATTGTCATTCTTGTGTGATGTTTGCAATGAAGTTCATGAGCATGTGCAATGACTAAGTGAATTATGATGAGATCATAATATAGTGATCGCTAGTCTTTAAACATATGTTCTAAACATTCCTATTCGTGGGATATTCGAGAAGGACATCAAATTATCTGGAAAGAATAGCACTATCTGATCCATCTCATATGATGAGTATGGCCGATCCTATAGCCATCGGTGTGGAGACACTAAAGATAGATAATGGGTGCTCTTTGGAGAAAGAGTTCACTGAATTGATCCGTATGAATCCCTGAATGGTAATATACCTAATTGTCAATCAGGTTGATTCATGTCATGATTGTGTATGTGGTCCTTTGACTTGAGACACCAAAGACATCTTGTGGATGGATGATCGTGTTTTGATTATGAATTACGAATCCCTAGTCACGGGATATCTAAAACGTCATATATTAGATACGACATGAAGTCCACGAAGATGATTGTGTGGTCAAGATGGGATCATCCACCCTCGGTATATGAGGAGATCGACTCAAGGAATGAGATACGGTTAAATCCTTGGCCAAGGTAGCGGAAATATTAGAGAAGTTGTTCTCAATGATTTCCTACTCGCATCAGTACTAAATTGAGTGACGGATTAGGGTTTGACAATTAACCATACCCTAAGTCATTCATGAGTCTCGTGTGGATGAAGGATTATACGTACACGGTAACCAATGACGGCAAGGTTCCATGAAAGAGTTCTAATATACTCCATATCTCCTAGAGCACGTGGTGTAGCTTGGCACCCACCGGGCTGGCGACTCAACCTATCGATTGGGTTAAATCGATCCTTAGTCAATTAATCTATATGTTGATATAGTTAATTGATAAGAAGGACCAATAAGTGTTATTGGGTTGATAGAGTCATTAACTGGTGAGATATATGGACCTAGAGGGTCACACACATAAGGTCAATGGACGTCAGTGGATATAGACATAATAATAAGGGTTTTTGTGAAAAGTTCACATTCCCAAAGTTTATAAATAGGGGGGGAACGACCATAATAGAGGTGCCCATGCAAGCCTAGTGGAACTTCTCTTCCCTCTTCTCTTCCTCTCGTGGTGACGAGTGTTCAATAGGAGATCCGATCATTTGGAGACTGTGTGGATACTGCTAGAGGCCGGACGCTTGAACGGTTGAAGAACTCTTTCAAATGATCCAAGTAAGTATGAATTTTATTCTATACTAGATGATAGGATCACCTAAAATGGATGATGAGATCATCTATTCTTGGTGCTTCAACGATGTTAAATGTTTTGATTCAACACCTTCCGCTGCAATTATTATTTTGGACAAATATTTGGAGAGCTTTTCGAGCCTCAGATCCCAGCAGTTTCAAGAGGAGACAGACCCCTTGAAGTTACTCCTTTTCTTGTTAGTCCCCAAGCAGCAATTGCTAACTAGTCAAGTTATCCAAATCAAAGTTTACCTATGGTCTTATGATCTAACCTACTCATGCTCTCACTTCATGACTTCACTTTGACGTTGTCCTTTGGTATGTGACTGCTCATCTCGTGTCCCATGGTGAGTCCACGAGCTCCTTGTGCTGCTCCTTACTCCCCTTTGGGCTAGCCTACGTCTCTAGAGTCCTCGAGCCTCTTTACTAATCCATTCATGCTTCAAACAGGTTGTTTGTCCTTGATCCTATGTGACCCTGCAAGGTAAAGGGCAAATACACCTCGAGTTGAATTTATGGTCAACTCCCTAGACTCGTCCTTAATCTAGCATTTATGCACCACAGAGTCTTGCCCTTAACTTCGTAGAATTTATGACTCCCGTAGAGTCAACCTAGTGTATAAGAGTGGTCCTAAGTATTTCTAGCCCCATATAACCTACACATTTTATAATGATATAAGTAAATCGCCCAACTCAAATAACTTAATTTGATGAAGATAAAAGAAGTAATAATAGAGGAAACCTAAATAAATAAAATAAATTCTCTTTTAATAGTTATATCTGACATTTGAAGTTGACATTGACTTTCTATTGATGACTTTGACCTTTAGTTCATAACTTTGACTTTCAATTGTTCTCTTTAAATTCTAACATATCTGCCATTTGAAAGCTTTGATTATATAAAAAATAATCCTATCTGCATTAAGTTATCCTATGAAAGAATCTAAATGATAATCTATAACTAATATGATGAATGATATGAAAATGGTTCATCATTATTAACAAGAATAAGACCCACTTGAGCTTGAAAATTATTTCTACGAATCTCTTGTTAGTTTTCCTGAAAACTTGAATATGTATCTAGACTCATATATACACATCAATATATACATCAATAGTTATGCATATATATAGTTTATCTGATGTTTTACAGATATTCTCCACACATCCATTGGTTATTGTAATGATTTATATCTTATTTGATATGAAATTTAAAATTTCTATTTATGCCAAGAACCAAGAAAGTTATAATATATCTTTTGCACCCTCATGTCTTTCAACCTTATCTTCATGGTCCCAAATATGTGAGGAAGATTCCTAGACACGCACATATTCACTCTTTTCAAGGACTTCATCGTTCCAAGCATCTAAACCATCTCTTTTTATATCATTCATGAAATTATTACAATTTTCATATCATCATTAGTACCATACATACAACCACATATTTATATATTTCTCATATATCCAACATTATCTTTACCATCTAATCCTTTTAACCTCATATAAATAAGGGTTTAGAATCATCCTTCATAAGTACTTCCTCTAATCTTCAACATCAAGATATTTGTTAATGGACCAAATTTATTTCATCTGTCATCTTCAAGCTCGTCTATATCAACATCTACAAAGTGTTTAAAGCATTAAAGATACCAACAAGACAAGATACATCCACCCAAGTCCCAACTCTTTCATCTAAACATAATTATTCATCGAGTAGTAAGTCTCTTTGCTTGACTATTTTTATCAATTTATGGCCAAGATCACTTCGAATTGGGAGCAAATGAAAGTTTCTATGAATTCAAGAAAATGGAAATACAAGACAAGAATAAACTCAAGTCATCTATTCAAGGGACAAGATTAAACTCAAATTAAAGTCAATCAAAAACCTTAGGGGTCAATTTTCAATGAATACCAAGTTAACAATGAGAAGTCAATGGTCAAGCAAGACAAGCCAAGTTAATGTTCTTAAGGGTCAAGGTCAAAGTCAAAGCCACCCACAACAAAAGGGTGTATGTAAAATTTTAACCACAAACCACATTAGGTCAAAGGTCTATAGTCAGGGCTAGGACTTGTAAGGAAGTGTCATTTCAACTAATCTATTATGTCTACTTGTAGTTGCTTCATTAAATCTAGCTATTTATTATGTTGATTAAATTGATATTTATTTATGAACTGAATTTTATTATATTTATTTTACCCTATAATAATTTCATAATCTCTTGACCTATTTAAATTCAATTAAAGCTTACAGGAAATAGGTTATAAATTTTATACATCCTTATACACTTGCAAGATGTCAAATACTTGCTTGTCTCTTGTATTTTGGTTACTGAATATTGTACTCCTTATTGGTCCATCTTAGATTAGCCCAATGATTTCCTTTCTACATAGGGCTCTCTCCCTAGAATATGAAGACCCTCTTTTTTCCTTATTCTCGCTTGGTTTCAAAACATTTGGAATCCCTTTCTACATAGGGCTCTTTTCAAGTACTCGTTTAGCCCATTTTATAATTGTCACTATGTTTCTCACTCCATATTGATTCCAATTTTGACCAGTAGATTGAAATCCTAGTTATTTTGAACCCTATTTTGCATTTTCTAGGGTGAATTGATTATGTGATATTATTATGTTTTCCAATAAGTTTATTTATAAATTAGTCATTCAATTTCTTCTCATCTCTCTTACACTAGACTTTGCAATTGACAAGGGGTCCAAAATTCCAACGTCTATCTTGAGAGAAGACAAAACCTCATTGGTTTACTCTCTCATCTGCTAGATCCCACTAGTTATTGCTGCTGCATCCCGCCAGTTACAATCAAATCAAAACACAACTTGCTTATCTAGTGACTTACTCCACAAATCTCCTTGATTCTTGATAACTCTTGTCTCCTACAATTCAACTCCTTCAAGATCCTCTTTCTCCCTAAACCTTGTAGGTCAGCCTTTATCTTTGGAGTACTAAAGCCTTGTCACTACTTCACACTTGCTCAAGGATCCTTCAAGGTAAGAAAAATTCTACCATGGGTGACTTTCTATTGTCAACTCCCTTACTCATCCAAACAATGATTTGACTCACAAAGAGTCATTCAATCCTCTTGGGTCTGGTGACTCATGAAGAATTACACCCTTACCCTATGGTTAAGCATGACACACAAGAGTCCATGGTATATTTAGGTTGTCTTAATCAAACCCTAGACAAACTAACTTGAAAACTATACACACAACTATTTAGAAAAATATTGAATAGTAAATGGACACATAGGTGAATGAAATCCATCAACCTTCAAAAAACTAAAATAAAATATCTTAGCAAAAGAATAGGAAAGATCTCCCTCAACTTTGATTTGACTTTGGCATTCTTCCCTACACTGGTTGACTTTGACTATATTCGTACTTTTTCCTGACCATTGACTTTGACTTACTTGGATTACTCTTTGCCTTACTTGGATTACACTAAGGGAAATTTCCCACTATCATTGGGACAAGAGGGAGCCAAGACTCTCCCTTATCCTCCCCTCCCCTCACACCCACCAACCTATAATGAGATTCTCTTCAAAGGAGATGAGGGAGGAAAAGAGAGTTAGGGAGTGGGAATCCTCTTCCCTCACCTCTCTCCTCACACTCAAGTACAAAGGGGGTGGAGATCACCTCCCCCTGAAAGTATGGCAGGAATTACCCTCTCCCCTCGTGGGATCATGGTAGAGAGAGAGAGAGAGAGGATATTGGCCAAGGTTTGACTCTTTCATGTCGCAGTGATCCTTGCGCATTCTTACGAATGACAGGAGTTTGGTATGATCACAAGGACTCCAACCCATTGCTGACTATTGATGTGACTTTTGAATTTCAATCAACATTTTCACTAGAATAAGCCTCCTCTATAGGATGACAAGAACCACTTGTGTATACCTTTTTGAGAATGTTTATCTATCTATCCCCCTTCTCTCTCTAGAAAGTCTGTAACCAAACTCAATTAAACAATCGCCCTATGAAAGACTTCCAATTGTGTGGTATATTGTACAAGTAGGGTTTGATTGTCCTGATAATGGTATTGTATGCCGATATCGGGGCACATATCAAATGCCAATACCATCATGTGGCCGTAGATACAGGGAGCTACCTGATATATGTCATCTAGCCGAAATTGGTCATATTTCATCTGGCTACATCCATGATACTAGATGACAAATGATGGGTATCGGAGGTGGATATCGGATACCCAACATCCACATCCAATATTTGGCAATGTCCCTGTGATATCCGGGGCAATATCCCACATCATTTATTGTCCAATATCTATTATCCTTATCATTTGTCCATGTCTTTGTGATATCATCTGAACACTTGGCTGATGGATGGATTGAGGCCTGTGCAACCCCGTATATGGAAGTATGGTGACCTTGGGCTCATATGCCTAGTCTTTGGCGGATTTTAAGCCTATGGTAGAGAGTTTATGTATTGATGTGTAGGACTACGTTAAGGAAAAATTGCCAAACGGCACACCATACCGCTAAGAATCTCCCTCTCCGCCTGTCTCTTCTTTAGAAAATCTGTGGTCAAGCTCAGTTGGAGATGAGAGCAGCCATGGCGGCCTCTGCCCTCCCACCTGCCTTCTCTCTCAACGCTCGTCTCCTCCCAAGAACGCAAATTTCCTCCCGATATCTCCGCCCAATTCATCCATCTCCCGGAATCTGCACTTGTTCGGGAAGAAATCTGGATGAGGATTCTACAGAAAGATCACTCTCTAGAAGAGGATTGATCGGAGCTGGATTGGGGATTCTGTTGGCGGATCCTCTGAGGGGAAAGGAAGCGGCGGCTACTAGGGTCCAGTATTATGCTACTGTGGGGGAGAAGCTCTGTGACTTGAATTTTGTCAAGTCTGGATTGGGATACTGCGACGTGGCGGTGGGCAATGGAGTTGAGCCTCCTCCCGGCGAGCTCATTAATGTACGTACTGTGAAGTTTTGATTTAATTTGATGGGTGGTTATTGATTTAGACTTTATTTTTTATTTCAATTTTTTGGGTGCGCATTATTCTATGTTAAAACAAGTTCTGGGAAAGTTTTGATTTAATTATTGATAGCTTCTGGTTTAGGCTTTGTTTTTGGTTTAAGATTTTGTAGGAGCAGTTTTCTCATAAGTAAGTACGGTGGAAATTATGGTATAATCTGATTGATGGTTTTTTTAATTCTGGCATTTTTTTAAAGTAAATTGTGTCAAAGCTTTATTCTCTTCAATGTTAGTTCGAGGGAAATTTTGATTTAATTTTGATGGTTTTGGATTTTTGGCATTCTTTTTATTTTAAATATGTAAATGCTTTATTCTCATCAACGTAGGGTTCCGGGACAATTTGGACTTAATTTGATTGATGATTTTGGATTTAGGCATTCTTTTTTATTTTAAATAAGTAAAAGCTTTATTCTTATCTATGTGAGTTTTGGGACAATTTGTGATTTAATTTGTTTGATGGTCTCTGATTTAGGCTTTATTTTTTATTTAAAATATTTTGGGGCAACTCTTTAAAAAAAAATAGTTTGGGGCATTATTCTCGTTAATATTAGTTCCGGGGAAATTTTGATTCGATTTGCTTGATAGTTTTCTTAAATTTAGGCATGATTTTTTATATTTAAAATATGTCGATACATTGTTCTCATCAATGTAAGTTCCCCGGAACGTACATTTGATGAATTTATTTGTTTGCTGGTTTATAGTTTAGCCTTGTTGGTTTACTGAAAAAATACAGGATGATTATTCTCTTTTGTAGAGTCGGAGTTTTTTTCTATAATTTGATGGCTGGTTTTTGATTTAGGTTTGACTCTTATTTTTAAAAAGTTGAAGCATGATTCTCATAATTATTAGTTCCAGGTTTCTATCTCATCGCTGATTTTTTATGTAGCCCTGTTTATAAATTTAAACTATGTAGGTGCATGATTTCATGAATATAAAGTTGCTGAGAAATTTTGCTTCTATCTGATTGATATTTTGGTTGTAGCCTTTATGCTTGACTTAAAAAATTTCTCTCCATGATAATGCATTTTTTTAGCATGATCAATATGCAGGATAAGCATGAATAGAGAGAGAATAGGATGAGAAAGTTGAGAGAGACAACTGTCAACTCTAGGCTCGATTCTTGATTTTAAAATGTAGGGAGCATGGTTCTCGCTGTAACATCATGATCAATATGCAGGAGAAGCATAAATAGATAGAGAGAGTAAAGTGAGAAATCCGAGAAATATTGCTGCTCATGATAGTTCTTAATTCCAGATACATTATACTGCAAGATTCGAGGACGGGAACAGTTTTTGACAGCAGTTACAAAAGAGCTCGGCCATTGACCCTGCGCATTGGTGCTGGAAAGGTATGTTCTTGGCCTCTCGAGATTAACATAAATCCAACTATCTTTCGTCGCCTTTTCTCTTTAATAAATTTTATCTATGTATTGGTGTGTTTATTGCCATCAGTTATAGAAATTGATCATTTATTTTTTTACTTGTCTTTTGTATTCTGTGAGGAGCCTAAATTATGTTTATTGTTTTCCATGGCTTAAAGCTTTATTTTACTCCCCCAAAATCAAGTAGTGCTCTTCTCTCAATCATCTTATAGTACATGATGGTATTTGCATACATCACGGTGAAACCAAGATCAGGCTTTTATCAGTTTAGTATATCTCCAAACCACTTATTGTAGAATTTTCCTTCAAATCAATATTTCTCCCCTGCCACTGATGCCGCATCATTGATTTGAAGATGATACATTGTTTAATTGATTCTCCAGGTCCTACCAGGTCTAGATCAAGGGATTCTTGGCGGTGGTGGTGTTCCTCCAATGCTTGTTGGTAATATCTAAATTGTGTTGTATTTCCTATTTTGTCAAATTTTGGAAAATTATATGATATCATTAACTAAATTAATTATAAATTCATTTAAAACAGGTGGGAAGAGAAAGCTTCGTATACCTCCAGCATTAGCTTATGGACCTGAGCCTGCAGGCTGCTTTTCAGGTATTTTTCAAAATATTTTTTAATGAATGAACAAAAAATAATAATTTAATCTAGACTGTTGATTGGGCTTTTAGGATTGAATGATTGAGATCAATCGGTCGTTTGTAATCATAGGATTTATTTTACCAGTCCATCACTCTTTAGAGCCATACAATTAGTAGCAATTATAATAGACAGTCAATTGTAAATATCAAACAAGATTAAAAATTTAAAGCGGGGTTGAAAATGCGTTGATCTGGCATCATAATTTGAATCTTAAAAACAGGAGATATAGATATTTATTTTTTAAGTTTCTGAAGAGACAAAGAAAAGCTCCCCCTGGACCCAGCAGACATATTTTATGATCCAGATTTACAATGCCTTAATCTGTCATCAGTTTTCTAACTTGTAGAGAGTAAATATATTTTATAAATATGTGTGTGTTTCCTTCGCAATATTTTACTCAGAGGGAAGAGAGAGGGATATATACAATCTTGAGCCACTGTCATGGCTGCTTGCTTGAAGGAAATGGAGAAATGTGGGTATTTATTTCTGTAAATTCTGGTGGCTGATCGCCCAGATCAAGCAACGTCCACAATCAAAATCACTTTATGATCACATTTATCTGCAGATCACTGTGTTCCGACTCAGTTGTCAGAACCTAGTCATGCTTTCTTATATGTATTTCAATATTAAAGAAAATATTTGATTTTCCCTGCCCATTGTGATTCATGGTCAGGTGACTGCAACATACCAGGCAATGCTACCCTCCTCTATGACATCCTCTTTGTCGGCATCTACAAATAATGATGATGATGATGATGATGATGATGAGTAAGATCTTGATTTCAATCTTGTACTTGAGTATCGTGTAAATGAAAACTCTCCAATTCATGGAGGGTCTGATGAGATGAGGCTGAGCTAATTTGCTCTGGAAGTTGACCACTTTGGCTGAATGATTGACTTTTTGCATCGGTCCTGAAAGTCAGATGTTTTAAAGATAAGTCAACAGCAGAGTCTTCCAAGGAACATAAGCCCCATGTCCATGTCACAGAAGAAACTAATGTTGTAATCAGTGTCTGTAATGAATTATATCAAGGGTAGATACTAATTCAATTTCTGGTTGGGTTTTACATTTAAATTATTGAATTACATTATAAGTTAATTGAAGCCATACTTCTAATTAAGAACATTCTGGTGGGAGGGCTCAAATTCTCATGTATAGATGACTTTTTTTTTTTTTGGAAATGCAAAAGGGAGGATCACTCTATAAAGAGAAATGTTGATGATAGAAATGTTTATGATAAAGCTTTGATGATAGCTATTATCTATGTTGATTTTTTGGTCTCACTCTATAAAGAGAAATGTTGAAATAGTGCTTGTTTCTTGAAGGTTTGTGTAGGAAAAAAGATTAAAATGCACCATTAAATTATGAGGAGATATGTGGGTCTCGGGGGTTATTTCTTTCCATAAGGAGAATAATTCCCATGAAAGATTGGTGTTTTCTTTTTATGAAAATATTTTAAGAAATTCAAAGGGGTTTTATGCGTATAAATAGAAAACTCCCTTTCCACTTTTATTCATCCAATTTCAATTCTCTTTCTCTTTATTTATGAGTTCAAGACGAGAAGATGCTTGAGATTCTTTGTGTTAGTTTGCAAGCATCCCACATTTGGAGTCCTATCTAATCCTCACTTTGATTCCATTTGGGAATTGAAAATAATCGATCACTTAAAAAATAATTTGGACTTCAAAAAATATATATCTAATACACTCATTATAAAATAAATATCAACTCCTTATGGGCAATCATGATTAACTTTGGGATTCTTAAAAATTAAAAATATACGATCAAATCGGGTAATAATTGGATACATTAGATGATTTAGTTAGGAGAATAGATCAGAAGTTCTAAAAATCAAAGAACAAAAAAACCATAATTTCAAAGGTAATTTGGCACAAACATTTGTTACTCTAAAATTATCTAGCCATTAATCAAGTGTAAAACACTTGAAATTATCTAGCTAATGAAAAATTTTGAATGAGAAACATCCACTATATGAGATTGAAAATTATTGGTTGCGTGAGATGAAAATTCAATGCTCGAATAATTCATTTGTGGTATTATTCATATAATATTTTAGTACACACCACTTTTGTCTTATACACATTGATTAGCCAATACAACACACACTTGGATCTAAGCTAAATTATCACATATATTTATATAGGAGTCAAACCATAGGTGTACATTGAGACTTATGGAACATTTATCTTATTCATGGAAAAATTTTATATATTTCAACATCAATTACGTTAATTTGATCTTTTTTATTGAAGGACATTTCAATCATGATTGAATCTATGATGAAACTAGATTCATTTAATACATCATAGAAACCTTTTTAATTAGCTTAACCCTTATCTAGTGTTAAATTTCACTAGGTACACCATAAAGGGAGAATCTATGGGAAATGATTTTCATGATATGGAAAATTCAATATCGATATGAGATGAAACAAGAAGAGGTTTGCAATTGTGTACTATCAAAACGGTTGGAAAATTCTTGCACCCTGATTGTATTCATCTCAAAGGTGTCATGTAAGCATACTCATGAGATATCTGATGGGTTAATGATCAAACCAGGGAGAATAAATCATTGAAGGAATCATTATCAAGTGAAATCAATATGATAAAGAATATATCATATTATTTAGACTATGAAAGGTAGAGAAAAATACAATTAGATGATCATCATAAACCTTTGATATCAAGATTCATATGAAAAAATGATTGCATCTATGATTAAACTGTGACGACAAGGTATTATATGTTCTCAAATAAATATGATATATTGAAATTTATGATATTATACAATTTTAGATTAGTGATTTAGATACAAGAATGAACAAGAAGATGGTGTTAGATAGAGGGTCAAGAATGAAGTGAAGAAGCCTTCTTAAATATCAAGTCAAGAACTTGAGGTTGATGAAGACTAAAGTTTGACGAGAATGAACATGGCATGGCCTTCTTCTCTTCTCCAGATATGAATAGATTGAATCTCTTCTCCCTCACCTTTGTTTCGCACTTATTTCTCTATTCCCTTTTTCACCATCAATCTCTCCATCCAAACCGTTTGAGAAGTTCAGAGCATTCTACTCCAAAAATGGTGATCTAATTTTCAGCTTCTCCCAATGAGAGTCAGTCCTTTTCTATAGAAATAATAGGAAAAACAATCTTTTATGAATAATGTAACATCCGCCTTATGTCCTTGGAAATGCATGCTTGAGAACAAGAAAATTCAATACTGATATGGTGCATCTATGGCTCTAATCATGCATTATCTTTAGTAAGTTTTATCACATTGATATGCCATTGCAAGATACATTTAGAACTATGACGAATAAGCCATACTTTCATGGGTATGGGGCTATATTCATGCATTGAAACTTTGGAAAACATGGATCTTATTCATGTTTTGAATTCTATGCATATGAACATATAATGGATTGATTTTGATACAAGCTATTTACCCGTGCATCCATCATGGTTGCATCTCCTCATGTAATGAAAGTCACAGTACTTGACTTTAGTGAGGAATAATATTCACATCATTTACATCAGGGGGATAAGGAGAGAAAGAAGAAAAAGCTTCTTCGACATGATTATGAAAGTAGAGCGAGAGAGAGAGAGAGATGAACAAGAGATCTCACATGATCGAGCAAGAGTTTGGGTTATCATCGCTGAAGGTTTCCGTGATGGCCAGTCCGTGCATATACGTGGGCCCCGGTATCACGTCTACCTTGCGCACATGCCCGGGTGGAGCCTTTCGATCGTACGCGCCGGGTGCGCAAGGATGTGTAGCCAGATGTACCTCAACGTATGGCCAAATCTCTGCTCTCTTCCCAGCTGCTCTGAGTCTCCGAAGCACGTCTTTTGGCTCCACGTACCCCTGTCACTTCTGCTCGATGCTGCTTTCGATCGACTACCACTGTGTGTGCTCCTGAGAGGAGAGAGAGATGGATGAAAGGATAGATTAGATTGATCCATAGGTATATGGAGAGATGGAAAGATAAATTGATAGACTGGATTCTTTTGACAAAAAGAGAGTTGGGGAGGCGGAGAATTTGAATGGGGATAGATGTATAATGTATTAGATTGATCGATTTGATCAATAGAGAGATGGATTGGATTGGTATGATAAATGGACAGATGATAGAAATGGCAGGTTGAGCAGGAGGGAGATATTGACGCATAAATATAAAAATAGATTTCCCTTTTAGAAAGGGCAGTGAGTAGAGAGATGAAGAGAGACTCTAAAAAGTAGATAGATAGAAAGATAGGTGGATGGATAAACAGATATATAGAGAGATAGAAAGATAGATACATAGATAGATAGACAGAAAGACAGACAGATGGATCGATAGACAGATGGATAGATAGATAGGTAGATTGATCAATTGATAAATGGATGGACACAGAGAGAGATATAGAAAGATAGAGGGATTGAAAGAGATATAGATAGAGAGATAGAGAAATGGATAGATAGATAGGTAGATTGATCAATTGATAAATGAATGGACACAGAGAGAGATATAGAAAGATAGAGCGATCGAGAGATTGAAAGAGATATAGATAGAGAGATAGAGAGAGATATATTGATAGATAGATAGATAGATAGATAGATAGATAGATAGATAGATAGATAGATAGATAGATAGATAGATATGTAGCTAGACAGAGAGAGAAAGCTAGATATAGACAAAGAGATAGATATATAGATAGAGAGATATAGAGAGGGATCGAGAGATACATAGATAGATAGATGGATAAATAGATGGATAGATATGTAGCTAGACAGAGAGAGAAAGCTAGATATAGACAGAGAGATAGATATATAGATAGAGAGATATAGAGAGGGATCGAGAGATACATAGATAGAGAGGGATAGAGAGAAATATAGATGTAGAGAGAAAAAAATAGAGAAAGATTTTCGTAGAACGACGTCTAAGAGACGGCGAAAAATGGCGGGGAAATGGTAATCACGGGCAAAAGGGATAATTGAGAAAGGGAGATGAACCTTGGATAACCTTCTTCGATTGATCTTTGAATAGCTGACTGAACATTAGAGAAGGAGAGAAGCTCACGCTGAATTATTGAATAAGATTTTGAGAGAAACGCAGGCAGCAAAAGATACATCTCTGCCTGAGAGAACGACCGAGAGAGAAAGGCAGAAGAAAATTCGCGATCCTCAATAGAATTGTGAAAGAGAATAACTCGGCAAAAGAAGCTCGCTCTGCAGAAAAGGGGTAGAGAGAGTGAGAGGAAGAACCTCGCATGGAAAGGAGCGCGTTTCTCACTTTCCTCTCACAGCCTTCACAGTCCATCTTCACCTTAACAGTCACAGTACGCAGCGTCGTCGGCTTCTCGGCGACGCCGAGCCTCTCCGCGATTGTCGCTAGCACACCCATGGAGAGAGAACTGTAACAGTAGTAGAAAGAGAGGATATGAGAAAAATTTACAACCATCACGGGAACACTAAATACTGGAATAGTCTGCGGATTGGTATCCCACGAAAATCGCAGGTAAACTTGTCGACGAAGGAATAATTTTAAAATAATTCATTCATTTTTTAATGGACCGAGATTACGAGAGGTAAAGATCTGCGTTTACTAGTAGACGATCCTCGAAAATGGTATCTGTCCCTTTCTCGGAAGTTTCGGGATTGCCTTGGCTTCTTTGACTATTGAGTAAAAATATTCAATAAACAATGAAAGCTGTTAAAAATCATCAGAACTGGAAACTCGTCGGAAATGCGCCTGAAAATGACCAGAGCCCATGAGATAGAGAGAGAGAGAGAGAGAGAGAGTGATGTAAGAGATTGATGAAAAATATTAACGGCTGAGAATCGACAGATAATTAAATAAAAAGAAAGGGATAAGATCCAGGAATTAAGAACAATTAGAGATTTATATTAAAAGAGAGTGACGTGACATGAAGGTCCCAAAATCCAAAAAGTGAGGTCTACGTTGACTTTTGACAGTTAGGCCAGGCTACGATCATTGGGCCAGCCATGATGGTAAGAGAGAGAGAGAGACAGAGAGAGAGAGAAAGTTCAGCAAGATGGAGATAACAGATGCACAATCATCAAACATTTTTAGGATATTCAAGAATATAAATCATCCCAGCTTTAAAAATAGGGCAAATGGTACGATACAGCCCAATGTTTCACTTTTGTCAGTGTTCTATCCCAATGTTAAAATTTTCTGCGTTCTAGCCCAACGTTTCGCAAAGTGTCTGCATTCTAGCCCGCGCGCTGATCTGGCATCGTGGGAGTCCACATGTCAGCCACGTCGCAAAGTGTCTACATCGTGGCAATAGCTGACTTGGACGAAGGCCACGTCGTTGACACGTCAACAAAGGGCAAAAATGGAGGAGGAGAAAAACGGAAGGGGAGGGAAGATACCAGAGGAAGCCTGCGGTGGCGAGAGGAAGCTGAGCGGCGCGGAGCGTAGATTGGCGGGTCGGCGGCGCAACGGAGAGCGGAGTGGAGAGCCGGTGGCGAGAGGGAGCCCGAAGAGGTATGTATTTCTCCCATGGCGGAGAGGAGCGCGAGCGGAGGGGAGGGAAAACCGTACCCGTACCCTCCTATAGGAGCTTGGACAACGATACTGAGTATGGTCCTACCAAAGGAAACGAGGAGAGAGATGTGTCAACAAGTGATTCTAGTGAGGACTGGAACGACGAATTTGTTGACGGCCGGAGAAGTAAAGAACAACTATCTCGACCATCAGATCGTGGATATCAAAGTGAGTACGATAATTCGGACGAGGACGTATTGACTCCCTCAGACTCTAACGATGACATTGGGAACATACAAACCGTACGCAGGGGGAGACGATATGAGCCAGGATGCCCTATCAAGGCGATTAAATTTGACGTGGGCATGAAGTTTGAATCAGCTGCTGAATTTACAACAGTTGTAAAGAATTATGATGTATGTAATGGGTTCAACATTAGATTCATGAGGTCCAGAACTCGGAAGGTTGAGGTTCGCTGTGACATAGAGTGCCCATGGAGAATATACGCTAGTATTGATGGGATGAAGCAATACTTCGCTATGAAGACGTTAAATGATACCCACACATGTAACAAACCTCCAAGAAATAGGCAGGCTGGTTATAAGTGGATTGCAAACCACTTCTTGGAGAACTTTCGAACGGACATGAACTGGAGGGTAGGAGATATGATGCACCATATCGAAGAAAAATTTGGAATAATTGTTTCGAAGACTACCTACTACAAAGCCAGATCTATGGCGCGCAAGATGTTTCGAGGAACTTTGGCAGAGCACTACCACTTGCTGCCTACTAATGTTGAAGAGTTGAAGAAGGTTAGCATGGAGAGTACTTTCGAAATGATTCTTGAGGAGAACGCCAATGATTCTTTGATTATATTCAAGAGGTTGTATATATGTTTTGATTCACTAGCACAAGGTTTTCTCGTCGGTTGCAGAAGAGTAATTGGATTAGACAGTTGTTTTCTGAAGACCGCAACAAAAGGTCAACTGTTGAGTGTTGTGGGGAGGGATGGGAACAATCAGATGTTCCCTATTGCATGGGCGGTTGTCGAAGGGGAGAACCAGGATTCATGGACTTGGTTTATTTAACTGCTGATGCAAGATCTCAGAATTTCTGATGGTCTAGGTTGGATTGTTATTAGCGATCAGTAGAAGGGTCTTGAAAATTCAATGGCATATCTTCTACCACATGCGGAGCATAGGAATTGTGCGAGACATATCGATGCGAATTGGAAGAAGGGGCATTCCAATGAGGAATTGAAGGTCTTATTTTGGAAAGCTGTGAAATGCACTACGCATCAAGAGTTCCAGGGGATCATGCGACATATGAGCACGGTGAAAGCGCAGGCCGCTCAAGACTTCCAAGATGTAGGCCCAGCGAAATTTTGCAGAGCTTACATTAGCGAATGGCCGAAAAGTGAGGTGATCGATAACAACATTTGTGAGTGCTTCAACAATTATATCCTACGTGCTCGGTCTAAACCTATCGTTGACATGCTCAAAGATATTAGAAGTGCAATCATGTAGCGGATTTTTGAGAAGCGTGAGTTATTTAGCGACATATCTGACGAATTATGCCCTCGTATAAGAGCAGTGGTTGAAGCAAATAAGTTGGTGGCTAGAAGATGCTATGTTGCGCATGCAGCCCATTTTCGTTTCAAAGTCACACTGTTGGGAAACAGGTTTGTTGTCGATTTAGATGTTGTCTCCTATACGTGCAGATATTTTGATATAAGAGGCATTCCATGCTCCCATGCCATTGCTTGCATTCAGTGGATAAGGCAGAACTCGACCACTCTTCTCTTTGACTGGTTCAAGAAAGATGCATACAAAGCAGCTTATAGTCAGGGCATCCCACCGATGAATGGACAAAATTTGTGGAATGAAAATGAAGGGTCTGTGTATTCCCCCATGTCGTCAGGAGACAACCTTGCAGGCCCAAGTAGAGAAGAAGAGTGGCCATCGGCGAGAGAGATACTGGTCCGAGATTATCAAAGAAAGGCATTCCGCAGACATGCTCCATCTGCCACGAAGTTGGTCACAATAGGAAGTCATGCGCCCAAAGAAGGGTGCAAGATGCAGCCAAAGTATGTATTCATTTTCTCTCAAACTACCTTATCATGGTCCGATGGTCTTGTTCAACGTAAAGGATTGATCATGTGTTCATCTATCATGTAGACATCACAGGGGGCTACACTCCTTTCAGTCCTATCGGATGAGAATTATGTGACGCATGTCAGACCGGAGGAATCGCTACTGCCAACAACCAGCACTGGCCCAGCGACAACACCGCAACGCCACACAGAGGATTCTTCTCCTTTACAGGATTGCTGAACAGGTATTCATCTAATCCTTAAACATGTTTCATAGGCAATATTGTTTTACATGAGGTTTTGGGCTTGTAGGGTGCGGAGAAATTGAGGAGGTACGTAGAAGGCGTTGTTTCTGGCGGCCGTTCTGCCCGAGGACAAGCCCCATTAAACATGTTTCACATTTTGAGTTAGAAGAGAATTAGAAAATATTAACGAACCAAGCTGTTACCTCACTCCTCTAGATTTTAACTTAGCCTTACATGGCTTAGAATTCACGGGTCAGAACTGTTTTTGGAATTCTAGGAATGAAGCGCCCCAAGATGTCGCGCGGAGCGATTATTGACAATGTCTATTGAGGATGGGCTTCAAGGTTTCTTTCAAATTCACCTTCATGTGGATTTAGTGTTCGTATGTATTGAAATCAGAGGGAAAATATTTGTTCTCAAAGTTGTATGTTGTTGCTGAGGACTTCCTCTCTCATGTTTTGGTAGTAAACTTTTGGAAAGGTTCTTCTCAATTACTTAAGAGATTGTAATGAACTAATGAACCAAGCTCGAATAACCTAGAAAAAAGAGTCTTTGTCAGCGACACAGTAAGCGATCACTCATTTCTCCTATAACTTAATTGATCGCTAACAGGACTCATCAATCGGGTAGCCCTATCTTCCCTCGGATACTCCAGCCGGACTGAGAGAATTGCGGAAGAGGGAGCTTGAGGCGCTCAGAGGCGATGGTTATGGTGAAAGGAAACTCATAGACCGAATCTACGACTACGATACGTACAACGATCTCAGCAGTCCCGACAAGGGGCCCCACCTTGCAAGGTTGTCTCTCGGCAGAGAAGCTCCCCTTTCCCCGATGCTGCAGAATGGGACGCCAGTCAACCGAAACGGGTAAGTAAAAGGGACAAGAATTAGGGTTTTCTCTACAAGCGGAAGGAGGACTAATTTGTGTAGGATGTTGCAGACCCATTGGCGGAGTGCAGAGTGGAGGACCCTCTTCCCATGTACGCGCCGAGAGACGATGCATTCGAAGAGGAGAGGAGGAAGGAAATAAAAAGGCGATGCGATGCGTGTGTCACCGACGTGGCCTTTGTCCATGATAACATGCTATTTCTTCACAAATTTACAAGATTATAAATAAAATTAAAGGCATTAATCATTCCAAATATATGCATGTTATCATATTTTAAGTATATTTCTATCATTTTGTGTAATTTCATGTTATGATCTTAAAATACATTAATTTATAGATTATTATACATAATTAAACATTTTATAATCTTTAATCCTAATTATAATTGAGACCATAATCATTTTTTGAGATGAAAATCTAAGAGAAAAGATCTTTATTAACATTTAGGTATTTTTTATAAATTTATTTTATAAGATACATGAATGTATTAAATTAAGTAAAATTCATTCTCTTAATATTTTTATAATTTGACTTTTTAAAATGATATATTATTCAATTTATGATCCAACAAAAAAAAAATTTGAACTAATTTGGAGTTGTATTTTGAAAGTTATGATTTTTACAATTTGTAGGATTTTTTCTGGAATTTTTCTAAATTTATTTAGATTTATTTTCGATTTTTAATCATTTTAAACATTTAAAAATGGCAAAAAAGAGGATATTTTTTGCACGAGCCCACGTGGATGCGACGTGGCACGCAAGGCCACGTGGCAGAGCCACGCGGACCGCGTGAGTGCCTGCGTGGCACGGGTGACGTCATATTTATATTTACTCGTATTAGTATGCTTATAGTACATATAAGCATCTGATATTTCAGATTTACGCTAACTAATAGAATCAGCTCACCTTATATACCCGATGATTCTTCATCTTTTTCTCCGTGTGGGACTATGTCCCTCTATTTTATTTGATCGTAGGCTGCGTGGCATGACGTGGAGCATCGGATCAACAGCGCGATGAAGATCGCGCGTCGATGTGGTGGACACGAGGTCCACCCGATCTCAATCGGCGCACGTGCTTCAAATCCCTCTTAAGTGAATTAATCCGGACCATCCATCAGAGGAGGTATAACGGTCACGATTAATCACGATCAATAGACCTTACTACTAATCGTGACCGCTGGATGAAGATCCGACGGACCATCAAAGCGAACGGATCACAAGGTGCCCCTTCATCAGACGATCGCGCCCAATTTTCTTCTTTAAATAGCTTGTTCTTCGCGGCGGAAGAACGGCCTTTGAATCTTTGAGAAATTCCAACTGTCCAGACACCAATTCAAATGCCAATTTGATTCTTCATGTTCTTGACCCGTTTCTGCGTCCAAGGAGTGCTTGAAATCAGATTTTGATCGAAAGAGAGAGGAGAAATCACATCTTGAACTTCAATTTCGTCTTCGAAAATGCGAACTGAAAAGCCATGCATCCGGCGATTAATTGAATCATTTCGAAGGCTACTTTGAGTTAGATTGTGGGTTTTCATCTTAATCTTTCATCATTTAGTGTTAATTTTACATTTCGAATAGTAGATTAAGTTTAATTTTGTTTTAATTTCTGTTTTAAATCAATTTGGCCATACAAATTTTCTCCTAACTTCAAACTTCGATTACTCTGCAAATTCTCATCCAAATCACTTGATTTTTTATTCCGTGGATTCGCAATTGAAATATCTTTCTTAATATAATAAATTGCCTAATTTCTAACCTCAATTCGTTGTCCGATTTGATCGAATTTCAAAGATATATCTCAATTTCCCTAATTCTCCGTGGATTTGACCCTTAATTACC
>CM044102.1:2816746-2904550 GCA_024174645.1 Lemna minuta | reverse complement strand
CAGTTTGATCGCGACGATTTGATCGCTAAACGGGTTTAGTGGAAGCGGTTTTTCCTAGATTATCTTCCTATTATGTTTAATTTTCGTTTAGATTAGGATTTATGATTTAATTTCATCCAATTTAGCTCAAAATCACGATTTTTACGTTCCAAAATTTCTCTCAACTTCAATTTGCGATTTCTCCGCGAAATCAAGTCCAAATTCGATGATTCTTGATTCCGTGGAATCCATTTGAAGTCCTCTTTCTAAATCTACCATTTTCCCTAATTTCTCACCTCAATTCATCGTCCAATTTGACCAAATTCCAAAAGATATCTTGAAAATACCTTAATTCCCTGTGGATTCGACCCTTATTTACCATTATACCCTTCAATTCACTCGTAATTCTCCCAAATTGGTAAGTTTGGTATTAATTTTTGACACGAGACCGTGTGAAATCGGCGACCTCGCGGTCTCGTCTCGTCAGATAGACTGTGCAGATATGGACCTAGAGGGTCACACACATAAGGTTTATAAATGTTAAAGGATATAGACATAATCATGAGGGTTTTTATAAAAAATCTATGTTGACGATGAGATGAACAAACCCTAGAATTGTATATGGAAATAAGAATACATAGGTCCGTATATAAGAAGTGAAGATGAGAGGAGAAGATAAATGGGTCAAGAGGCCAATACCACTCTCACACACTCCCCCTCAAGGTGGAGCATATAAATCAAACATGCCCAGCTTGGTACACGTGGCGTCATATGAGATCTCGGCTAGACTCTTTGTGAAGATGTCTACAAGCTGATGAGATGATGTCACATGAGGAGTGGAGATGACTCCGAACATAACCTTGTCTCGTATGTAGTGGCAGTCAATCTCAATGTGCTTTTTACGCTCATGAAAGGTGGAATTTCCAGTGATGAAGATAGCGGCTTGATTATCACAATGCATGGGCATTGGAAAAGGAGATGAAATGCCGAGATCTTCAAGAAATGATCGAAGCCATACCATCTCCCATGTGGTCTCAGCCATAGCTCGATACTTAGACTCTGTGCTGGAGCATGATACCACCTTCGTTTCGAGGATTGGCCAGGTGACGAGGTTACCTCCAATGTAAGTGCAATAGCATGTAGTAGATTTACGATCTCCCTTGTCACATGCATACCCGGCGTCAGAGTAGGCTTCAATACGGAGATGACTGTGTCGTTGATAGATGAGCCCTCTCCTTGGGGCTTGCTTGATGTATGCTAGAACCCAGTAGAGCTCCCTCCCATTGAACTCGTCGAGGTTCCTGCATGAACTGACTCAAGAAACTTACCATGTATACAATGTCGGGGCGAGTGACGGTGAGATATATCAACTTTCCCAAAAATCTCCGATAGCGGTTAGCATCCTCAAAGAGTGGAGACAAAGTATCCCAAAACTGTGGGTGAGCTTCCATGGGTGAGGTCTCTGGCTTGCACCCAAGAAGTCCCATCTCCTTAAGCATGTCAAGGGCATACTTCTGCTGGGTCAAAGCGAGCTTCATGTCTTGATGAGCAAACTTGATCCCCATAAAGTATCTAGGACTCCCCAAGTCACGAATGAGGTGTTTGTTGTAAATAAGTCTTCGTAGCAAGAATACCAGTGTCATCACTCCTAGTCAAAATAATGGCATCAACGTAAACTGCAAGAATAATAAGACCACTCTTAGTCTTCTTAGTGAGCGCGGTGGGATTGACCGCGCATGATGTGAAGCCAAAGGCGGAAAGAAGGCCACTAAACTTGGCAAACCAAGCACGTGGACTCTGCTTGAGTTCGTAAATAGCTCGTCGCAGAAAACACACCTTATATGAACCCTTGAGCAACATACCCAGGAGGTTACTCCATAAAGACCTGCTCCTCAAGATCACCATAAAGAAAGGCATTAGAAACATCTAACTGCTAGAGAGACCAAGCTTGATTAACGGCCAGAGAGAGGAGCATGCAAACAGAGTTGAGACGAACTATTGAGGAGAATGTCTTGGTATAGTCAATGTCATACGCCTGAGTAAATCCACTAGCAACCAAACGAGTCTTGTGATGAACAATGGCACCATCAAGATGATATTTGATAGTGAAGACCCATATGCACGTGACGATGTTAGCATCTGTTGGACAAGGAACCAAGAACCAAGTCCCTCAAGAAACCAAGGCCTCTGATAACATGCAATCTTAACATGATAAAACATGATTATTAATGCAAATTAAGGCATAAAACATTACATTTATGTGCATGTTATCATACTTTGAGTGCATTTCTATCATTCTATGCAATTTTATGTTATAATCTCAAAATGCGTTAATTTAGGGTTAATTATGATGAATTAAAGATTAAAAATTTTATAACCCATCTTTACTTGAGATTATAAGTGTTTTTAAAGTTAAATAATAAGAGAAATCATTTTTATAAACATTCATTTAATTTTCTAAAAGTTAAAATCTTAAAGAAATGAATGTATTTTTGAAATAAGAATTAAATCTCTTGTTATTTAAATAATTTGACTTTTTAGAATGATAGATAATTAAATTTCAGATCAAATAAAAGAAATTTGGATTAATTTGGAGTTGTATTTTAAAAGATATGATTTTTACAATTTTAGGGATTTTTTCTGGATTTTTCCTGATTTTTATGATTTTATTTTCTATTTAAAAATGTTTAAAATAAATAAATAAAAAATGCAAAAAGCGCGCGGGTCCCACGCGAGTGCGATGTGGCAAGACCACGTGGCAGAGCCACGCGGACCCGCGCAGCGCCTACGTGGCGTTGTATACATATATATTTATTTATTTACACTATATATAAAAGGGGTCTTTAGCCTGCCCTATATGGGGAGGGTTATTAACCCTATAAACCGTCGGGTCTTATAAACCCAACGGTTTCCTAAATCGTTTTCCGTGTGGGACTAATCCACACGACTTCTATTTCGCAAGTGACGTGGCGCGACGAGTAGCGTCGGATCGGCGGCACGTCAGAAGATCCACGCGTCGATCGCGTGGACGCGGACCACTGATCCATCATATAAACATGTGCTATTTAAAGGGAGTTATAACGGTTAGATCGTCGGCGACGTGGCAGCATCACACGCGTCGATCGCCTGGAGGCGTGGACCATCAAGCCTTGATCAAACACGTGCTTAAATGGAGGCGTTATAACGGCCACGATTTAATCTTGGGGGGAGCGTCTGACGCGTTGGATCAAGATCCAACGGCGTGGATTTAAGGCGTTTTATAACGCCTAATTTGAAGGCGTCATCAAGACCGCCGGATCACGATCTAACGGCTACGAATCGATGCATTTTTAAACGTATACAATCCAAGCCCATCTCATGCGTCCGATCGCGATCGGACGGCTGGGATTTAATTATAACGGTTCGTGATGAACCGTTTCATCACGACCGTTAATCAAGGAGATTGGACGGTTCTCCTCATTTCACCCTATAAATAGACGAGTTCTTCGTCGTTCTATGTATTCTCGAGGGATTTCACCTAATTGATCAATCTATACCATTCCTTTCTTGAATCTCTCTCTTGTAATCGCTTCTAGACTCGAAATCGTGTCCACGGAGTGTTTATAAGAGAGATTTCGAAAATCATGCGAGGAGAATTTGTCTCTTGAACACCGATGTTCACGATTGAATTCGCGGAATGAATAGCTATCGATCCGGCGATCAATTGGATCGATTTGATCGTTATCTCAGGTTAGAAAACAAGTTTATCCTCTTACCTATCGTCATGTATCATCAATTTTAGGTTTAGGATTTCAATTTAAGTTTAATTTCATTTTAATTTCAATTTATGTTCTTCGCGATTCCGAAAATTTCATCCCACTTCCATCTTTGATTTCTCCGTGATTACTAATCCAAATCGAGCGATTTTTGATTCCACAGATAGATCTTTGAGTTATCTTTCTAAAAATACCATTTTTCCTAATTTCTCACCTCAATTCATCGTCCAATTTGACAAAATTCCAAAAGATATCTCGAAAATACCTTAATTCCATGTGGATTCGACCCTTATTTACCATTATACCCCTCAATTCACAAATAATTCCCCAAATTGGTAAGTTCGGATTAATTTTTGACACGAGACCGTGTGAAATCGACGACATCGCGGTCTCGTCTCGTCCGCCTCCATCTCATAGTCCATTGCCGCTTTCCATTCACGTACCTATGCTACCTCAAAATGCGATCGTGGAATCGACTCGGAGGCTACCAAAAGGGCAAAGGCACGAAAGGATGGAGAAAGATGGTCATAGGAAATAAATTGAGAAACGAGATGGTGAGTATAAGCGTGTGTACCCTTGCGAAGGGCAATGGGAAGATGACGATCATTTGGAGGGGCTTGGAGAACGACAACCGGGGATGGCGAGGTGGCGGTGGAGTTGGGGGATAGGGGATCTGTATCTAGAGCAGATGAGGAAACATGAGGAGAAGGAGAGGAGAGAGAAAGTGGAGGAGGGGGAACCGAAGGACGGGGATCAACAATGACCACCAATGGAGGGAAGCCAAGTAGAGGAGATGCAGCGGCAGGAGTCAAAGAAAGCAAGGGAGGAGAAAAGAAGGGAGAGTCCCCATGGAAGGTAACATCGGCAGAAGTCATATAACGATGGGTGTCAGGAAAGTACACCGGATAGCCCTTATGTGTCCTAGAGTAGCAAAAAAAACACGCATTTGAGAGCACGAGGGGCGAGTTTAGAGAGGGAAGGAGAGTGATCTTCGACAAAAGCAATACATCTAAAAACTCAAGAAGGAAGGGAGAAGAGGGACGAGGTGGGTAAGAGACGATGAAAGGGAATAAAGCAACTAAGGGGAGTAGAGGGGAGCTGATTCTGGAGATAGTTCGCAGTCATAAGGGCATCAGACTAAAGATAAGATGAGACATGCATCTCAATGAGTAGTGTGCGAGTGATATCAAGGAGTTGACGGTGTTTTCGCTCTACAACACCATTTTCCTATGAGGTGTGAGGACAAGTGGTTTGGTGAATAATGTCACGATCAACGCAAAAGGTACGTAGAGAGGTTTGGACAAACTCAAGAGCGTTATCAGTACGAAGAATCTTTGGCGTAGTGGAGTATTGGGTGACGACTTCCGTTGTGAAGTGGGAGAAGCTAGTGACAACCTCAGAGCGATCGTAGAGAAGGTAGACCCAACTCACACGAGTATAGTCATCAACAAACACGATATAATAGCGATGACCAGAAATGGAGGGGGTATGAGAAGGACCCCAAACATCACAATGAAGAAGATCAAAAGGTGCATAAGAGGGGATGTCATCATGACTAGAGTAAGAAGATCGATGATGTTTGTCGAACTAACATGACTCGCACACAAACTGAGTAAGAGAAAGCTATGGTAAGGTCTTTTTAAGTTTGTCAAAACATGGATGGCCTAAACAACGATGCCACAAAAGGGAGGAAGTAGTAGTAGATGTAACAAAAAGAGCTTGAAGACCCAATGAGGGTTCATCAGCAACTAGCTCATAGATGCCCCGCCCGTTCTCAAGGCCCAAACCAATCCTACGTCCGGTGTACAGATCCTTAAAAATATAATGAAAAGGGACAAAAGATCACTGTACTGGGAAGAGCACGAGTGATCACACTAATAGAGAGAAGGTTGATAGGGAAACCAGAAACATAGAGGATTTGGTGAAGAGAAAGAGAAGAGCTAACACGAGTAATACCACGGCCTTGGACCGGACAAGGTCGGCCATCGACAATGGTAATGGGGGGATCGGAGGGGGTAGGGTGATATGAAGATAAGAGCGATGAAGTCCCAATCATAGGAGAGGAAGCCCCTCGAATCGATAATCCATGATGGTGAAGAGGAAGCAAGTAGAGCAGATATACCTGAAATGGAGGGAGCCAGAAGCGATGCGAGGCTAGCATAAGAGGAGGCATCAATACTCGCGGAATGGCGAAGGGCGTCATACTCGGCCAACGTCAAGGTCACATGATATTGGGGAGCAAGGATACTAGGCGGTGTTGGGGAATAGGGAGCTAGAAGAGCCAGAACCTCTTAAGCAGTCAGAGGCTTGTCGAATTGCTTCCAACAATGAGGACATGGCGGAAAGATGTTGCGGCCACGCACACGAGGAGGACGACTTTATCAAAGTGGAGAAGGAGACCACCATCGTCGCGCACTAGTTGAGCAGAAACGGTCATCGCTGACGGAAGAGGCATATCACCTGGAGCAGAAGAGAGAGGGAGTGAATGCATACCAATCGTGACTCGAAGAGCGACAGAGAAAATGGTAGTGATGCCAGCGACATGGTCACTAGAGAGAAGAGAGCCCCTAAGTTGAGAGGCGATGGAGGGATGAAGCCCACTAAGATAGATCTCATCATAGAGCTCTACGCGGTAACGCTTCAACGTCAAGAGATCTGTGGTGGGAGGCTGATAAAGGTCAACCTCTTGAATGAAGGCTTGCAAGCAACCAAACTGGGCCTGAAGAAAGAGATCGTCTTGCTTGAGAGTGAGAAGAGTCTCAAAGATCTTTGTCTGATTGGCATACATTGTTTCAAGGGTTTGCTAAAGATAGCGCGTCGGCTTGATGCGCGCGACTCACCAATGATGTGCTCGATGTTGTGAAGCATCCAAGTGATAATGGTTGAGTTAGATTACGACCAAGAGACATAAGATAGGTCGTGAAGTGGCGGAGGGTCCTCCATGAGATAATGATGAAGGTTGTGAGACTCACGAAAGAGCTCAAAGCTAGAAGCCCATGTTGAGTAATTATGGTCGGTAAAATTATAAGTAGACCAAGTAAGTTGTGTCACGATTGAGAGACGAAGTGCAAATGTCAATGGATTATGAAGCACTATATGCAGGAGAATCACCTGAGTGTCAACCTAAGGTGTCGGGAAGTGTGATAACGAAGTATCAGAACCC
Organism: Lemna minuta; assembly: GCA_024174645.1. Lineage (NCBI taxonomy): Eukaryota > Viridiplantae > Streptophyta > Magnoliopsida > Alismatales > Araceae > Lemna > Lemna minuta. The sequence goes on along the minus strand of CM044102.1, from coordinate 2,897,653 downwards.
GGAGCTGAAGAGTGTGGAGATGACATAGAATCCCCATATGAAGCCATAAATTATTGACGCAGACCTTGTAATAGGTTGGGATAAAAGATGCAGGAGTGAATAAATACGTTGTCGAGAGTGAAGCGACAGACGACACGTAGCGGCAAGCAGCCGTGTAGCGGCGGACAAAGCGGAGCGTCGGCGAAGCAGAGGACGTCGTGCAGCAGCGCACGTCGTGAAGTGTCGGATGGAGCAAAGTGATGGACGGGGCCCGTGGTTTTGACAACGAGAAGGCTCGATAACGATGATGACTGTAGACAAGGAAGGAGAGGATACTTGCGTCAGAGTGGAAGGAGGCGGGAGGAAGCATTTTATTCGGTCGTTAAAACACAAAAACGTTGGTCAAACAAAATTTCTAATTCCCAACTCACAATGGCAAAGGTATAAAATCAAGTATAATGTAAGTATCGAGTCGATCTATAGAGAACACGGTTGACTTTGATCGCAGAGTTGACTTGGTCAAACTTAGGTTTAATTAGGGTTTTCAAGAAGTGATAGTGATATATAATCAATAGAAATGATATAAATATATGAGAGAGGATACTACGACCGTACTCCAAAACTGATTTTAAGAAGAAATGTCAAAAGTCAAGGTCAAAGCGTGGACTTTGACCTACAGTTGACTTTCTAAAAATCAGAGAATAAAAATAGCTTAAAATATTAAGAAAATTATATATTCAGATAATAGAGAGAAAATAAAATTTATGAATATAAAATTCGTCATTTTTCGAGAAGAATTGGATTTATTATGAATTATTGAAAATCAAAGATCAGAAAAATCCCGAAATGAACACTTCGGTGAAAATCTTCAAATTGACTAACCAAATTATATCCAAATATGTAATTGATATATCAATAGAAAGCTGACAACCAGAGAATTCCAAAAAGACCAAAATTGTGAAATTTCAATTTATGTTCTAAGAGAAATTGATCTCGCAAGTCAATGCCCAAATTTGGATTGAAAATGAATAGTGGTTGGTCAAACGTTAAATTGAGGAATCAAATGATAATGAAATTTTAAAAATTTGCCATACACAGAAAGCTGATGAAACAAGAAATCCAATGAAATAAAAATCAAGTGATTCGGACTTAAGATCAGGGAGAAATCCTTATTTCAAATTCAGCAAAAATCTGAACCAAATTTGGGCAAAAATGAAGAACAAAACGACTTTTAAAGCAAAATTAACTACCTAAATCTAATCAAAATACAAATTATCGTAAGATGAAGGATTGATTCACACTACTAACCCTATTGACACAAAGATTTGGCTTTAATTCATGCGGATTGAAGAGTATTGGCTCTGTTTCTTCCTCGGCGTACGTTCAGCATTCAAGGGGAGAATTCGATAGAATCAAGCGATGATTCATGATCAATCCCGCTCCGATTGGATCGCAATCGAGTCTAAACGCGGGGGGATCACAAAGAACTCAAGATCTTGCTCAAAAATCTCTTAATTCCTTTAGGATTCAATCAAGAGTTTAAGGATGCATAAGAAGAAAAAGTCAGGGAAAATTGCGGACCGTCCGATTCAGTGAAGACCGATCGACGGCCACGATTACTCGATGATCGTGGACCACGATCCCACGATTCTGCGTAAGTCGCCCGTTTCAATCTCAATCAGAGGGTTCTGATTCGTTCACGTCGCGCGCAAACAGTAGGCACGATGCCACGTCGTAGGGTCCACGATCTCCTTTAATCCCAGTCGTCCGATCTTTGATTGGACCGTCGCGATGCATCCATGCGTCTCCCACGATAAGCTTCAATCCGATTTAATCTTGGCCATCGGATTTCACTTACGCGATTGAAAGTAGGGAATAACGCACGTGATTTGATGGCGATCCGGTGGACGCGAGTCCACATGATCGACGCATCTCACTCGTTCCGATTTGCATGCGACGCGCCTTGTTCTGCCACGTGTTTTGTCAAGAAGAAATTAAAGGGAACATAGTCCCAGACGGAAGAAAAAGAGAAGAATGGCGAGTATAAAAGGTAGAGCGGCGTAACGCATTTGCGTTACCGCTCCAACTATCTAACCAGGGCCCACTAACCCATGGGCCCTTCACTTGCTAGCCCCCTCACACTACCACGTGGCACCACCCAAGCGTCCGCGTGGACTCGCATGGTCTTGCCACATGTTCGCGCCACCTCCGCATAGGCTTCGCCCGTTCAAGATACCGGTATCGAATACCGGTATCTGTAACGGTAACGGTATCGGGTACCGTTAAGGTTCTAAACAGTAGTACCCGATACCGACATCCACATGCCAGTATCGGTAAGCGGATGTCGGTATCGGATGAAGATATCGCAATCCAATGCCGTCATCCGCTAACGGCTACCGTTGGGTGTCGATACCGGATATCGATATCCGATATCGATATCCCGAATAACCTAAATACCTAATATACCTATTCTGCTATTCATCAATTTCGGCGATCTCTCTTCATCAATTTTGCGATCTCTCTTCATCAGTTTGGCGGTCGGGTTTCGGATGCTCTCGCCGATACCGCTTGCGTCGCCCGTGACGATCGCCACCTTCCCCTCTAGTCTGCAAGCGAGACGAATTCTCGCTATAAACATCCTCCTGGAAAAATCGTCCAGGTAAGAGATAGAGAGAGTTTAGCGTGATTGCGTCAATGTATGCGGTCGTGCTCCAGAAAAATCGTCCATGGCCTGGGGAACGTGTAGATACTATGGCCGCCCCTTCTCCCGATAACGTCATCCAGTACCGTCATCCGGTACCGTCATCGGTACTGAAGCGGTACTGTCGTCATCCAGTACCGCACCGGAACTCCTCTCTTATCCGATAACCGTCATCCAGAACTGGATGACGGTATTGGGTACTGGATATCGGTCAGATGGTGACGGTATCGGTAGATACCGGTACAGGATGACGGCCCGGATGACGGTAGGCAAACCCTATCTCGGCACATGGGTCCGCGTGGCGTTGCCATGTGGCCTTGCATGCCATGTCGCATCCGCTCGGGTCCCACATGCCACGTCAGCTCTGCGGGTTCTGTGGAGATATAAAACCCTTTTTTGCGATTTTAAATAAGGAAATATCTTCTAAAAATTCTAAGAAAAATCCAAATAAATTCGAGAAAATTCTAGAAAAATCTAGAAAATTCAGAAATCAATATCTTCATAAATATAACTCCTTTTAAACTCAAATTTTTTCCATTAGCTCACAAATTTATTTCTTTTTAATATCATGCCATCTAAAATACAAATTCAAACAAGAAAATCGAATGGATTAAAAATACTAAGTAATTCATTAAGAATTCTCTCTTTTAATCATCCAATCATTCTTTTCTTGGAATTAATCCTTTTAATCATCTACTAAAGTCAAAGTAAAGTAATTAATTTATATTTATTTAACCTTGTAAAAGATTAAACATCCATAAAGCACATAATTAACCCTAAATAATGCATAAATATGGACTTTAGTAGAATGGCATACCAATGGAGAAAATTCATAAAAACTATGATAACATGCATCATAATCACATAAAATAAGTATGAATATGAGTTAAATAAGATCAGAATTTAAGTTAAATATGGATGTTATCAAGGCGGCGCGTCGGTAATGACGAATGTAGCATCCAATGGCGGCAGTGAGAAGAGTTTATGGCTCTGATACCATGTTGACGATGAGATAAAGAAACCCTAGAATCATATATGAAAATGAGAGTACATAGGTCCTTATATAAGAGGTGAAGATGAGAGAAGAAGATAAATGGGCCGAGAGCCCAATAACACTATCAGACAATCCACATACCAAATATCTATAAATTAGGAAAGAATGATCACAACTCAAGGTGCCCATGCAAGCCTGTTAAGAATTCTCTCATTTCTTATCTCTCTCTTGGTAAAGAGCTTTGAAGAGGCGATCCAACCATCCAGAGACTGTTCAAATATCGCTAGAAGCTAGACACTTGAATAGCTTCAAGAACTCCTTGAAGAGAACCCTATAAATATGTTTTCTCATGTATACTAGATGATAGGATCATATGTTCTTGGTGCCTCAATATTTTAAATATCCGATTTAATATATTACGTTGCATTTGATGTTTTGATCAAAATTTTGGAAGGCTTATCGACCTCAAAAACCAACATAAATTATCTTGGAAACTCCACTATCTAGATAAAATCATGATGAGAGATGATCTAGTAGACTAGCTTTCCAATCAATCAATGGTACCATAAGTATCCTCGATAAGCGGAGATGTAATATCCGGAAATTAGGTTTGGAGTCAAGTGGTGAAGTTTTTAGCACCCAAAAAGACTTATTTCCTTAATGAGATCACGCATATACATGCACTAGTTGAGGACCATGTGCCCATGTAATAGTTCCTCAATCCCACAAAATATCTGGGTTCAAGATGTCAATTGAAAAATATTATTACAATTACTCACCTTGAGAAATCTCTACTAGATAATTTGTTATAATTACATGACAAGAATAACACTTTAGAATGGAATTTGTTTCTGAACATTATTGGGATCCACATTGCATAAGATAAAACTGTGTCATCATAATTTGGCTGAACTCATAAAGTCATACCCAAAGAACTATGAATCAAGCCATATATACATATTTAGGATGACATACATTTTATGACCCTTAATTAGCAAAACCCAAAGTGTTTTCTATACATTTTTGCTTAGTCAAGTCTCCTAGACATTGGAAACATCAAGGCAACGAAGTAAAAATGGCAAACCTTTGATGACCCATAATTTAGAAAAACTGAAAGGGTTTTCCATAAATATGCACTCAAACAAAGTCTTCTAGATATTGGAGACATCAAGGCAATGAATTAAAAAAACCTTGACAAGTCACCAAGGAGAGAAGAATTTGAATATATTTAATCTAGACCATAGGAGAAAAGAGTTGGGATGAAGGCATCCAGTGGAATCCAATTGGCACAAATAAAGGATTTTCAAATCACTACAATAATAAAATGGGAGGGAAAACAAAATAAACAAGACATCAGAAAACAGAAGATAAAGAAAATATAAGTGTAGTTGCTTTTTCTTATGGTTTGCTTGGTTCTTTGAAACAAGATATCAATATGATTTTACTCATTTTTATCACTATGTTGACAACCTTATTGATCGGAAATGACCATGTTAGTTATGGAGAGAGATCACTTATAGTTTAGAGAGAGAAAATGCACACTATTTCTTTCAAGAATCGACCAAATGACTACATGCACTTTTGTGGTTCCATTACCTTCTCTTGTAACGTGGGTGCCCTATGCAAAATAACAATCAGTCTTTGATCTCTCTTTAGGATGCTATAGTTTGAGCTACTTTGAGGGAAACTCTTCTACCCTTCTCTTTTTCTCATAAATCATGTTTTTTCTTGTTTTTTTATATAAATAAAGTCAATGGAACATAGGAAGAGTCACTTCTTTCTAGAGGGGTTGAAGATTTCTAGGGTTTCATTTTTTTCTTTTGCAAGCTAGGCCTAGGATAAGTTTGAGGGAAGGACTCTACATACTTTTGGATGAAGATGACACTTGTGATTCTTTGAAGGCTCTATCCCTTGACCCTAGTTCAAACCATCCATGAGGTTTTGTTAATGGGCCCTATCCAAGCACCCCTATTCCATTCTTAAAGAGATCCAATCATCAAGATCCGTTCATAAATCTTAGGTTTTATCAATCATATAACAGCAATATTGAGCATACATGGACGACGGATGACAATGCCTAGACCACCTATTTCGTTGCTCTCCACATTCCCCCTAGAGTGGACTGATGTTAGCTATGGGGGATGGGGGTGGGGAGGGGAAGGAAAGCTATCGGCCGAATAACTATATAAACCAGACTGGTAATCAAAAGGCACCACTTTAGGAGCTCCTTCGAGCTCTCCACATAGAGGTATGAAGGGGACCCCATTTCATCCACCAATTTCTTAATGTTTGGAAGGGTTGTTGGTGGTCATAATCATAACCTCAATTTTTCCTCAATTTGTCAAATTTGACTTCATCGGATCCTCCGATTTTTCAATGTCGGAAGTATCAACGATGGTCATTATTAGATCCTAATTCCTTGTGGGATTGGCCTAGAATTCATGCTATGTTTGATAATTTCTCACTTGTAAACTTGTGTCATAACGATCACATGTACACTCCTCATGGATTGTCGGACCGAGTGAGAAAGATGTAGAGCGGAAGAAAAAAGGCGAGAGATTTGGAAAAGGATAGAGAGAGACATCAAAAGAGGGAGAGGACAAACAAGACTAAAAAGAAAAAAAGAATAAGAAGTGCAAATTTGCTTGCTTCATCAATGGATACCAATCATCAAGATTCTGAAACTTCCCATAGAAAATCAATGGTAAGAACAGGCATGGCAAAAAAGAAAAATAAAGAATAGCTGGCAAAGCAGCTGGCAATCGTCGACAAACAGAAACCTTGAATTACAATAGAATACAAGGCTGGTTATGTACAGTACAAGCACGCGAACTATGGCAAGTGTGGAACAAATGGAGAACGCATACCTCAAGATCTCCCTTATTTTGCTGTCGATTGATTTTGAATTATTTGTTTGACCATACAAACTCAATTTCTAGATTGCGAGGCCCACTCTTGCTAGCCGGGAGGAGGGTGTACTCGCCTGCTACTGAACCGAGCATCACAACCCGGTCGATTTGGATAGTCACCTTTCCAAAAGAGCTCTGGAGAGAGAATGATGAAGAGAGAATTATTAGAAAAGGGTTGAATTGAGCTTATTCAAATAGATTACGCTGCTGTCTCGTAGTGAGTTTTGTGGACTTACCTTCCCGAGCTTGCTCTTGTTCTTGCAAGAGATGTGGAGCTTCTGGCCCTTGGGCGGGCTATCAAAGGCCCATGCAAATGGCTCATTCCACTCTGGGGTCGGCCCAGTGGACACAATCTATGTAGAGTGATGGGGAAAAGACCCAGTTAAAAATAGCAATCAAATCCTCATTAAGTAAGACTTTATTTTAAAACTTTATAAGCCTTTCAAAAAAAGCTCATTGAAAACCAACCAGAAACAATGATTCAGGGATCACATTAGGTCAGACTGATCTGCCAACAATCTTGATCATGATCAAAGTGATCAAGGTGATCGGCAAGAAAACGGAGGTAGAGATCCTGACATTGACACATTTGTATTTTTTCATTTTTTTCATAATTTAAACCTATATGATCAATGATGTAGATCGACAACTGCCTTGAACAGCAATCATGATCAACAGAATTTTCAGATTGGCTCATGCTCGCCATCAGCAATCTGACTTGGATTGCTCATCCTGAGATGGAGGCAAGCATCCCTCTCCTTTACTCAACTCTCGATGAAAGAAGGTGAGATTCATTTTCACCATAAGGTCTATCAGAAGATAGACCCAAGGATTCAAATTGAATTATTCTCATTCCTTATGATCAGTCACTTCATCAGTTCAGCGAGTGAGATCAAGAATGCAACCTTAATCAATACTTTAATGTGAAGGGCCTGATCCCAGTAACCTACTAAAAAACCATCAAAAAAAATAAAAAAAGGATATACCCCAATAATAAAAACATATATGTGAGATTGAGGACGAAAAATCAAGGTTAGGTAGTACCTGGGTCAGACGAGGGGGGTTGCTGCCAAGAGTAAGCTTACAGAAAACACTAGGATTTCCAACAGACTGCTTCAAGTTACTAGCACGCTTGATAATGACAGTGAGTACACCGGGAAGGCACTGTAAAAGCAGCTCAGCCTTCTCCTGGAACCTTGGCGGCCCAGACTGGATGAGATACTGAAGAAGTGGGATCGCTTCAGAGGCTGCAACTGCCTGAGTCTTGGAGACTTCAGCAGGGCAAGCAGACCAGGCCTGCCGGAGCAGGTTAAGTGCTTCCAGAGATGCTTCCTGAGTGGCCTCTGAGCCGGTCTTCAGGGATGTTACTAAGTGGGGAATGCTAAGTGTGGCAGGTTCTGTGGCCCTAAGCCGAGGGAAGTTCCCTAGTAGAGCATTTAGTGCTCTTAAGTACTCCTCATGCACGCTCCCAGTGGCCCACAAGTCTTTCTCGACCGCCGCTGCCCATTATTACATCAGACAAAGCAATATCATCATTATCATCATCATACTGACTATCATTAGTATATTTAGATTTTGAGTAATGATGATGAATGGTGGTGTTTATTGAAGAGAAAATATGATCATAATGACGCTAATAATGATGATGATCCAGATGATGATCAGTAAAAATGATCATAATTTCACGATGATGATTGGAATAAATTGCTAGTCACAACACTTGATGATCATCAGAATCGGCATCTTTAGCCAGCAATTATGATGACGATGAGTATAGTCATTATCATGAAACAGAAGCCAATAAACATCATAACCATCATCATCAGTGATGAGGGTGATTAAAATGATGGTTCACAGATGAGGATGCAGGTGAGTATAAGAGAAAACAAAGCCTCATTTTTTGTCGATATGATGATGATCATATCATCAGACGAAAAAAAAATTTGAATAATAATTATGACCTTCATTATTTATGATGATTATGTTAACGGTAATGGGGACGATGATGGTGATGAAATTAAGTAACCATCATTTCCACGGATGATTATTATATCCAGCATCACCATCAATATTTTGTCAGAATTGGTGCTCATGATGATGCTGGCCAGCATCATCACTCAACAAAACCCGAATGACCATCACCAGTATCCTCATCTTTCATGACGATAATAATGATGAAGAAAACACTGCAGATAATTATGACAATAGATCAAGGATGATAGAAAACTAATCATCCTCCTACCAAGTGTATTCACTATAGGCTTTTGTTTCTGATGGTGATGATGATGATCATCATCATCATCATCACAGAAGACCAGAATCATCCACAACATCATCATTCCTCCAGAACTCTAGGATTTTGCATAAGACAGAAACAAAGATGCAAACTTAAAAGTGTTCCTCACCAGTGATAGCCCGGACTGTCTCGCTGGATGCATATTCCTGAATGGAGAGCCCAGAGAACAGAAGCTTGATAAACATGGCAGCCTGAACAGACGTATCAGGGTCACTGGAAGAAATAAGATCCAGTACTACTTGCACTCCCCCAGCCTCCGCCACCGCCCTCTTGTTTGCCCTGTTACACATGACCAAATTCTGCAACGCACATATTGCCACCACCTTCATCTCCTCCGTGGGACTATCCTCCAGCAGATTAACCAGTGCCCGGCACGCGGATACAGCATCCGGAGTCCTCGCCAGCCCCTCGTTCTGGAACAAGTCCCCCAGTGCCAGCGCAGACAGCAGCCTCCCCTGCTGAGACTGTGTCTGAGGGTCCAGGAGATAGAGAGAGAGAGGCCCAATAGCCGCTTTCGCCACCTTTGTTTCTCTTATCTTCATGTTGTTCAGCAGCGCTTCAAGAAGTCTGGCTGAATTTTCTTCACACTGGTGGCTGCGGAGAAGATCCAGAAGAGCTTCAATGGCGCCACTTTCAGCCATGGCTTCTGCGCTGGTGGAGTCATCACTGTCGAGGACCAAGAGCGCGTTGAGAGCGCCCGTAACTGTTCCCTCATTGCTGGATTTGAGTAGCTTTACGAGAACTGCTACCGGGACTTCAAGGTAGAACTCAGAGCTGAACTGGAGGATGGTGGAGAGGACGGAAGAGGCAGACTCCCAGAGAGTCTGAGGGAGAGATGGGTCAGACTGCATGATCACTTTGCAGAGCTCGTACACTCCCCCTTCCTTGGCTATTGCGTTGGGCCATGTATGGGCCAAGCTGGACAGGGCTTTTATGGCCCGGTGCTGGGTTGCGGGCCGGCCCGAGCCCAGTGATTGCACCAGCGGGGAAATGGCTTGAGCCGTGATACCATCTTTCTGGAGGTGTTCCTCTGCCAGCAAGTGGGAGAGAAGCTCCGCCGCTAGTTGTTGCACGGATGGCACTGAAGAGTCGAGGAGAGAGATCACCGGCTCCATAGCCATGTGGGAGCTGAGGGATAAACATTCGGCTCTGCACTGTGGGATGCTCCAAGATGTTGACGAGGGCTTGAAGCGCACTCTGAAGCCCATCGGGCCCGACTTCAGGCCGGGTGAGAAGCCCGAAGAGCGGGCCCACCAGCTTCCCCGCAGCAGGGGACTTGGCCACGCTGGCATTGTTGGTGAGGATGCGGAGAAGCTCTGCCATGGCAGAAGCAAGGAAGCTCGGCGAATCGAGGAGCAGGTTCAGAGCACTTTCAATAACTCCGGCTTTCACCATATCGATCTTGGAAGCGGGCCTGTCTCTTCCGATTTTAACCAAGGCTCGACCCACTGCTTCGTGAAGAACGGGCTCTCCTTGCCCAGACAGAAGACCCACGAGAGGAACGATCGTTCCAAAATTAGCAACTATCTCCGCCAACTGCTCGTCTTCCAGAAGCTTTTCCAGAGCTTTGACAACCGATAGAAGAGCCGGGCTGGAGCCTTCAACTAGGAGAGAAACTAGTGGCTCCACGCAACGAGCGGCAGCAGCAGACGATCTGAGCCGTGCATTGCTGAAGAGCACGCAGCAGAGCTCGGCAGCGCCTCCTTTGAGCTCGGGTGCGAAGTTCCCCGCAAGGATCTTGCAAAGTACGTCGACTGCTCCGAGTTCAAATTCTGTGGTGGCTCTTAGAGTGCTGCCAGAGAGGAGAGAGATAAGAGCGCCTACTGCGGCATGTTGTTCTCTCTCTAGCCCACTGCTTAGAATCTCCACCAGTGGTTGAATAGCCTGCCTCGAGGGCTCTGCGTTTCTAATGTGGTCTGCTGAGAAGAGGCTTTCCAGAGCTTTGGCTGCGCTGTAACGGGAGTTTCTGTTGCCGAGGCGGAGAACAGCGATGAGTTGGCTCACCGTGTATGCTGCCGACTCGTGCCGGCAGATCTCTGCACTGCTGAAGAAGATTCCGAGAAGATCTGTGGCGGCTTCTTCGGTTGCGTCTTGTGGGCTCAGGGAAAGGTACTTGGTCAACGCTTCCAGGGCGCCTGACTCCACCATGAGGACAACGTTAGAGAGGGAGTCAACGGTCAACTGGGTCAACAAGCGGAGGGCTAAGAGTGGGGCGCCGGGCCGGTCGGGTATTGGCTTGAGGAGGTCAACAAGGACTGGTATCGCTTTGCGAGCTGCTGGGCCCACCCGGATCTCATCAACCGAGAAGAGTCGTCGAAGGGCAGTCAACTCTGGGTTGGGCTCGAGAGAAAATTCCTGGGCTAGGTCCAGAAGGTGAGAAATGTCTGTTTCAGCGCAGCCCAGTAGAGGGATCAGCCCAATAACAGCGCCAGAGTTGGCTACTGTGAGAAGTGCCGTAGTCCCTTGACTGGAATTGTTGACCAAACTGTTAATAGCTTGCGCCGAGAAGTATCTCCCATTGACTTCCTCCGACCTTAGAAAACTGGTCAACACTGGAATAGACTGCATTATATCATGGTTGATATTGTGATTGAATAGTATCGCTAAGAGCATAGCAGAAGCCCAAGACTGATTATCCTCTTTGACTTCACTCTGCAGTAAGGAAAACATACAATATTTAAATAATAACATTTCTAAGAGTCAACCTATATGATAAAAATCAACTCTGAAGTACCTGGGCAGCGAGCAACAGATGTTGAGATATTTTTTCTGTTAGCACCTCAATAGCGCCAACCTCAACGGCGGCCCTTCCACACCTATCGTCATGGCAGGAAAGCATAGCGAGCAGCCATGTGGCAACAGTATCTCCTGAAACCATACCAGTGCTTAAATTCTCCCCATTCCTCTTGATGAATACGTCCTCAACCCCTTCACCAGTCAACATTTCAACCAGGGAACCAACGAGGGGAACAGATAAATCAGCTTCATTGATTGTGTTGACTGTCTGAAAAGTCAATGCCTTGACTGCGCAGATGAGAATGGCAGCCCCACCAACTTTAATCCTCCTCTGGGTAGATGTGATAATCCTCAGAGCAACAGCCACAACACAGCCATTGGAGCAAGCAATGGAATCCCCAAGAATAGATGGCTGGTCTATGCAAAGCTTAGACAAAATTTCAATGGCCTGATCTTGCTGTGTAGATGGAACTTGAGAAATGCAAGAAACTATAGGCAATATAGATTCTGGGTGTTCTGCCAGAACAGCCCATGGAGCCTTCACTTCTTTTAACATGTTCCCTCTGGTTCTGGACATGAGAGAGAGGGCCGATAGAACCTCCGAAGCTGCCGAATTGTCCCCTTGAGTTGACTCCAGAAGAGAGATGAGAGAGAGAACAGCTCCAGAGCGGTTTATATCTTCGATGAGAGAGATATCCAGAGTTCTGGGCTGGAGAAGACGGGAAATGGCAGCGGCGGAGTGGATTTTCCCATCCGTCGTCCCTTCCCGAAGAACCCTTGAAGCTGGAGAGATGATCTCTTGAGGGACAGCTAGTAAGGAAATCTCTTTGTCTGAGAGGATATTTGCCACAGCTCTAATAGCTTGCTCTGCTACTTCCAAGACAGAGGAATTCGCCAGAGCAACAAGAGGAGCCAACACATGCCTCCCAGCAGAGGCGGTTTCACCATTGTGTTTGATGGAGAGAAAAATTGCTGCGAGGCATCGTAACCCTTGGATCACGACCTTGGTTGACTCGACATCTACAAGTTTCATTGCTGACCAGAGAGTCTTCCCTGCTAGATAACTCTCTCTGAGGTCCTTCCTGCAGTCAAAGAGAGCTGCCAGAGCCAGTGCTGACTTTTCTTGGGTCTCTTCTCTCATTGACCCCAAGACCTTTATCATTGTTTCGATTGCGTCATTGGCAGCACTCCCTTCAAGTAACATATCATTGACTGGAGCAATTGAAAGCAAGCTTCTGAGAGCATCAAGAATGTAGACTTTCGACTCAGGCTGGTCGCTGGTCAACATGGCAGACAGTTGACTGATCGTACTCGTATCCGACTTATGAATCAAATGGTTCAAAGTCTTTGCTGCAATCTCTTTCCCTTCATCACTTCCATTCTTCAACAGCCACAATAGAGCAGGAACAGCATCGGCGCTCTGAACACAAGCCCTTATGTCTTCACTGTGATTACATAGATTACCAAGGATAGTAGCGGAATCTTCCTTAGCCTTCACAGAGCCCATTTCTAGTATCTGAACAAGTGGTGGGATCCCTCCAGCAGCAGTGATAGCCCACTTGCTCTCATCGTTTTCACTGGATAAGAGACTCAGAAGAGAAACTGCACACTCTTGTTGTTGTTCCGATGAAAGCCCAAGAAGAGAAATCAGTAACTGGACTCCTTCTCTGCCTTTGAACGCGGCCCACAAAGTTCCACCTTCACCACAGAGAACTAGAAGAGATCTTATCAAGTAATCCTGGGCTTCTGGATCTGCCATTGTTGCCAAACCCACAATCAAATGCTTTGCATTTGCATTATCAAGTGCTCTTGAGATAATTGGATTTCCATATAAGCTAGCCAAAGCCTCAATAGTACGTTCCTGTACTAGGAATGGGGACTTATTTGTCAGCTGTTTCACCAAAATCTTCTCGATGCCAATAGAATCAGAAACTCGAATAGAATCTGCTTCACTGTCATAGATCATAAGCGCAGAAGCTAAGGCGCCAAGAGTATCAGCTACTTGACCAGGTGAAGTACAAGAGTCGAGGCTTTCTCCCAGACTAGAAATGACATAAGATAAACCACCAGAAATATTAGCCAGTGCACACATAGAATTCTCTTGAAGTCCTTGAGCATGTTCTCCTTGCATGAATTCCTTTGAGGGAGCAATAGTTGCATTAATAAGAGCTGGTATTCCATTAGAGCTCGCAATCTCCTTCCTGGCCTCTTTACTCTGGGCAGTGAGAGATTTCAATGCGCCTGCTGACTCAGCCCTAACAGAAGCCTCGCTTCCGGGGCCTAATAATTGAAGTAGCAGCTTAGTAGCTCCTGCTTCTAGAACAGAAGCACAAGCCGATGGATCCTCCGTCATAAGACATCCAAGGAGAAAGCAGACATTGGATAAAGTACCCGATTCCCCAGTTTGCAGCAACTTAACCAAAATATGAACTCCTCCTGATTCAATTGTAGATGCCCAGAATCCCTCAGCACTGGTAGAGAGGTTTCTAAGCGTTCCAGTGAGGAGATTGTCTACCAAGCTACCTGCTTCAAGCCCATTCTTCAGTTTATCCCAGAGAACTGGTACAACACCTTCCGTGGAGAAAATCTTAGAACCCACATGATCTTTTGCATCGCCTTGAGAAACAGCATAGATTGTCTTGGCAGCAGAGAGTTGCCCATCTGCAGAACTAGACTTTAGGAGAGAGAGTAAAGCTGGTATGGACCCTCCAAGAAGAACTTTCACTCGCAGTTCATCCTCCTTGCAGAGTGAGCATAGAACGGTGGAAGATAGAATTTTGATTCCCAAAGATCCAGATCTTAGAAGTGAAACTAATATAGGAACTGCCTGGGAATGGGAGCCAACAGCACTGAATGCTTTATCTCGTGTTTCTATGAGTTCAAGCAGCTGTTTTAAGGAGCTTTCTCTCTCATGGGTCGTGGAGGAGGTGCGACGTAGCTGTTCTATGCATTGGGCAACACTGGATAGTGTCCCATCTGGATCTTCCATGTTGCTACGGTCTCTGAAACATCAAAATTATCAAAAAGTAAAGTTAGTAACGAGTTAGATTAAGCCATTTGATAAAGAATCTGATTATTTAGTACCTTAGCCCCATTCTCATGGTAGATGCAGGAGTTGGAGGTTCAGAGTCATGTGCTTTGGTATCCATGGTTCTTTCCTGCATTCATGAACAATCATCTGAATCATGAGAGAGAGAGAGGCATGTTGAAAGAAGGAACAAATTTATCAAAATCTCTCTCTCTCCCCCGCCCCCACTCCCGCCTTAACCATGGTTAGAGGCAATGAACTGACCGAGATGATTCATTATCAGTAACAGTGCAGAAAGACGATTCAAGTACCTAAGAAACTATCAATAACAGTGCAGAAGAATATTCATTATCAGTATGTTTATAGGCTGTCAAATGCCTCTCTCGCGAGTTCTGTCTCCGCAAGTCCTTGAACTTCATGTATGTATGAAATCTCAACAGTTCAATCAGAAGCTTTTTAAAGTTAACAGGGAATAGGTAATGTAGCAGTGAGTAACCTAAACACGGATCTTCAGTTCTTACCTCTTATCACTTTTACTTGCGCAAATTATGTTACGGGTCCACGGAGTAGTAAATAAATGTACTAGATCAAAGTAAAAGTCACGCAGGGAAAGAAAAACAATTAAGAACTTCAACAAAGGGAATCACCAAATCAGCAGCACCATGGTTGCTGCCGTTGCTGCTTGTAAACCTCCATGCGAGTGTGGTCGCCAGCTTTACAGCTGAATCTCAGTGCCTCTCAGGTATAGCAGTATATCCACTGTTGTCCGAGAACGGCGGTATATCCACCTAAGGAACGCCGAGTAAGAGACAATTGAACAATTAGAAATCTACCAGTTCTCCTCCAAGGATCTAAAACAGTTCCGAAGCCAATGTTAGATCACAAGTGTGCGTAATTAAAAAATGGGAGTTCGGATCTAGATCTGGCATTCACTAGCCACCACAATCTCTTCAAAGAACACGGAATATGAGACCAGATCCGGCAAAACAGGCAGTTTTCTACCATTTCACGCGCAAGCTTTTGCAAGAACAGAACATAAAACGCACCGAAATGCGGGACATTGTGCAAATAATTTGCTCCAAATCACGTAGAATTCAGACAAATCCGAAGTTACACGAAAAGTAAGATTAAAAAATATAAAAATTCAGCTGTGTTGTTAGATCCAGATACTAGCCTCAGATATCTGACGGTCAGCAACCGAGAAAGCAGGAAAACGAAGAAAATCTAGTCACAACGAGATATCTGCTCACCTTCGGACAATTGGGACAGGATTCTCCCCCTGCCGCGCGAATTAGGCAAAGAACTAAAAACAGAACTGAACGAGCAGCAGAGAAGTATAGAGATAGAGAGAGAAAGCAAGAGAGAGAAGACATTTTTATGAATTTTTTAACCAGTATCTCCGTTACGTTGTCTTTCTCTTTCTACTTTCTCTCTCATCCACAGTCAGTAGAGAGACCACCGACAGCTCACGCGGCTGAAACTAACGGCGGCTCGGCTCTCCAGCTGAGCCGAGCCGAGCCGCATAAGCCAAGCCAGACTGGAGCACGATCGGTTTATGACGCTTCCCGGATCCAGAGACCGTCAGTCCTGCCGGGACAGATGCGTCACGGAAGGAACGGCTACGATTCGCTGATGCAGGACAGCTCACGTGCACACGGCACCTCCCGCCACTCTCTCTCCTCTCTTATCGTTAATCATTGACCGTTCATTTTCAATTTAAAATCTAATCAATGATTTCTGATTATTCACTAAAAATATAAATTTCGATAAATATCGAAATTCATTATTAAATCAAAACGTAATTTTATTTATTAAAAATGAAAAAATAGAAAGTTTTTCCGAGGACCGGGTGACGTGGAAGGTGGGCTTTCGCTCGCCGATCCAGCTGGCGTGGGCCCCCCTCTTAACTATTATTGCGCAGTTACTGCCAGGAAGACGCGGTCTGCTCTAACCGCCGCAGTGGCGAGCGACCGCTCACCAAATGATTCAGGCGCGCTTCAGATCGCGACACGTGCACGATCAGGGAGAGTCAACGGCTGGGATGACGAGTTCTGGTGGTACCATCGCCGACACCGGGGAGATCTCGCTTCGGCCGTCAGATCGCGAAAATCTGCTGACGCCAGAAAATGTACTGCGCGATATAACTTTTCAGGGGTTTAACTGTAGAAAAATAACTTCGCTGGGGTTATATTAAAAAGGGTAAGATAAACGTGCAGAAATAATTCCGCGAATCATTCTAAACTGTCCTTGGTCAGTGGTCAGTCGTGGAGGTGTCTTTTCAGGAAGGGTGCACGTGTTGGACGGCGCATCACTGTCCGTAGGACACGTGGACGAATCGGGTGAAGCTACGTCGACAGTCCCAAGTGACCGTCCAACGGCCGTTAGGTGCCCTCTCCACTTCGTCGTGGAGTCCAATTGATGACCCTCCGGCGTCCACACCCATGATTTTTCCCATGGAACATTGGAGGAAATCAATGAAAATGAGGAAATCAATGGGTCTAAGGGTGGATTAAGAGCAATAAATTGTTACCATTTAGATCGTTACTAGGTCAAAAAAAAACCCATGTTCATGCGATTTCAATGCCAATTTGTTTGGGATGATTTGGATATTTCGATCGTGCTTTCGATCGACTCTCGAGGAAATTAGTACTTGCAAAGGTCGGGAGCGGCAAAATGTTTTCACCCGGTTGTTGGAAATTATCGATAGAAATTGTATATTGTTTATCTTAGTATTGCGTAAATTTCAAATTTGTTGGCTTCGTCGACAATTATCGATAGCAATTTTTGAATTTTGTGTGATCCTCGAGCCCTTATAAATAGCCGTCATCGTACGTGGGTCGCTTGTTAGAATCCACGAGTGTCATTCACTCTTAGTGCACTACAATGAATCTCAACTAAACACCTATCATTTTCTCTTAGTTGACTACCGCAAGAGTTCGCCGGCATTTGATCTTGTTTATTTTGCTACATTTTCCACTTGATTTTTATAACATAGGATTCATTATTTTTCTCACCATGCTTTGTTTCCCTTTTATACCCCTTTGTGTTTTCTTCCTTTTCTTATATGGCATTTATATTTTTATTTCATTGAATCCTCCTGGTACCCAAGTTTTAAATCTCATCAGAATTTAAATGATGCACAAAATTAATCGCACCCTAGTATGTTGCAAAAATTTCGTCGAGGTATGTATTCAATTATCTTTGGAATTCTTTTACACTATTCATTCATTCACTAGTAGATCTTTGATTTGTAAGTTAGAATCACTCAGAGTCACTTGCTTCTCTTTTATTTTTGTGAGCGGCAGTGATAATGTTCTTAAATCGATTCATAGTGCCAAAAATTTCCATTCTCATGGAATCGTATCAAACATAAAAATAAGGTGGCACTATTTTTATTAGATTTTTCTAGTAAATGATTTTTTTAGACAAATATTGGTGGAAGCAATTGTTTGATTAAGAGAATGAAATGAAAAGGGAAAACTAAAGTACCAAATTTAATGGAAAATCCAAAAATTACGAAGAAGTGTTTTCAATATTTAAGATGAAGAAGAATTAATTGATGAATTATGCAATTCTTGTTACTTGCAAGATGAAGATAACATGAAATAGGGACATAAGGTTTCATTGAATTGTGATTTAGAATGAAAGCATGTGCCTCTTTAAAATATGCACTTTTTGGGACCTCATGAAAGTTTACACATTATTGTTTCCTTTCTTTTAATACATATGAACAAAAGAGAATTACTCGATGTTTTGCGAAAGCATAAATCTACTATTGAAGGATGTTTGATGATACTAAAAGACCAATTCTGAAATCTATGAAGATAGATATCCTTAGAATAAGATTAAAAAGCTTTTGATTTTAGCTTTGGTTAAAAAAAATTATCATGGTATGCAAACAATGTGAGTTATATGCAAACATGTGACATTCCTAAAAATCAGAAATTAAATAAAATAATAAATCTCTTTAAATATTTACAAAATTATTTTTAGGAAGAACCTTAATTCTTTACCTTAGAGTAGATCAAATTTTAAGAAGATGTGTGCCCTAGGAGGATAAATGGAACTCCTAAAATTTATATCATTTCTGATTATGTGGCTAAAAATATGGTTTGAAAATTACTGCTTTGAAATTCTATAATCTAGTTTATTTTTCTGAATATATTTAATAATGCTCATGAATTTCATGAGATTTGTTTGAAATTTCAAACCTATTAATTGGAGAAGTAAGGATCATATGACTTAAAAACCAATTATTGCGGTGGAACTTTTGTTCTTGGGGTATCAATTTTGTGAGACCATTTTCCATCCTCTAGTGGATATGAATATATTTTAATGGTTATATATTACATATATTGATGGTTAAGAGTTCTTCCAACAATAACTAATGGCCCTAAGCCTGTAGTGAGGTAATAAATAAAATTAAAATTTCTAGATTTAGATATCTTATAGCTATTATTAGTGATGGAGGAATGGTCTTTCACAATTTTCATTCGGATCATTGCTAAATCACTCTAGATTTCATCATCTGATTACTACTTATCATCCTCAGGCAATGGAGGTATGTAATAAAGAAACTAAAAGATTTTACGGGAAAATAATTGGTACAGATGGAAAAGATGGCCAAAAATGTTCTATGATGCATTATGACTTAACAGAATAGCATCTAAAACACCATTAGAAAGGTCTCCTTATAGAAATTTTCATGAAAATCATAAAATTTTGGTTTTTTATAAATATAGATTGAAAATATCTTCAACAAAATTAAAATTGAGATATGATGTACCATTCATTATTGTTATTTTTTTTAACGTGATGTTGTTTTAATTTCTTATCTTGAAATTGGTCATCAATTGAAAGTAAATTTTCAAGTACTAAAACCTCGGATCCAATCTACAAAGAGGTGTATTTCTTTAAATTCCTTCATGGCCGAAAAGTATAAGCACCAAACAAGGAAAATTCTAAATGCCAAATTTTATCCAAATTGGGGGTAATGTTAAAGGCTTTGATCATGATAACCTATGCTTTGTAGCTTAAGCCGCTAAAGAGTAAATTACTTGGAGGATAAACGGTATCTTGAGCATTTATGCATACTATTGCTAAGTTTCAAGTAATCAAAAATTACTACTATATAAGTATGTGGCTCTAACCTATAAGAAATATTTAAAGCTAAAAAAATGAGAAGCAAATAAGATTTTGATGGTGATAAGTTACATTTTCTACTCACATGAATCTACTCCTAACCTACATGGATTGAATTCCATCATTATCTAAAAATTAAAATCACAAACCTTGATTCTCTATTTATGAGAGGAATATGGAAGTTTTTTCATACAACCAAGTGGTTCCTTGAGATGTTATAGACCAAAAATACTAAATTTCAAACTAAAACACTCTTAAACAATAATGGATCCCTTTTTTTGTTGTTCCATGAGGCCAACCACAAGAGGGAAAGAGGGGAAAATTTTATTACATTAAAAAGGGCAGAGATACATATAGAGTTATGAGCTGGACTACATCCTTCATTTCTTACATGAACTCCTCATGCAATGGTGATTGACTCATAGATGAGTGAAATTTGATAAAATTTCCTCTTGCTCCTCTTGCACTACATATCATCAAATGATCTAACTATATCTTGAATGGAATAATTAGGGTTCCTCCCAAAAATTTATCTTCAAAGGATTTATTATGTTGCTACTTTGTCCAATAAGTTGAGATCGATCTAGTCACCAAGAAATTGACTTTGTGAAAACCATGGAGTCTTGCAAGATATAGCTCGTATTTTTTCATGCAAGCTACATAATGGCTATCACTTGACACACAAATGAGTGACACATAAATCTAACATCCTCTTGCCCCTCTTCTAGCATAGACTGTCAATGATCTTGTCATATCTTGAATGGAATCGTTATAGTTCTTCCCAAACATAATACTTAAGATATTGAAAGAATTTCTTATTTTTTTCATTTAATAATTTGGGATTGATTTAGTCACTAGGAAATTGATTGTGTAAAACATGGAGTCCTGTAATTACTTAAATGCCATGTAATAAGTATAAATGATGATCTTACTCCCCAATTTGTGAGGCTAAAAATTTCTTATGGCATAAATCACAACCATCAACTCTTTTTCCATAGTCGTATAATTTATGTAACCATTGGTAAGTGTCTCGCTAGCGTAGAATTTAATTGTTGCTTTCTTATCTATCCTTTGTCCACAGACTGGTCTTCCTACATTTTCTAAGGCATTGCATATTATCTTTAAAGGTAAGTCTCAATTAGGAATTTTTCAAATTGATACTTCGATCAAGGCTTGCTTTAGGATTTTCAATGCTTGTTTCTCTTTTCTCTTCAATCATGAACTATTTTTCCTTGGTTAGAAGGGTGATCAAATATTTGAGATTTTTGTAATGTTTTGTATGAATCATCGACATAAACCAACATGCCATAAAAATGTTGTAGGTTAATTTTATGAGATAAGTAGAGGTAGATTTTAAATTTACTATTTTGGCCTTATCTACTTCAAGACATTTTCTAGAGACTAGTGTCCAAGCAAGAGACACAGCGATATAGATAGATAGATAGATAGTGTTGACGGTGAGAGCAAGAAACCCTATGATTGTGTATAGAAAAGAGAGTACATAGGTCCTTATATAGGGAGTGAAGATGAGTACCACCATTGGACACTCACCCTCAAGCTGGAGCATATTAATCAAACATGCCTAACTTGGTACGTATGAAATCATAGGAGATCCCTACTAGACTCTTCATGAATATATCCATAAAATGATGAGATTATGCCACATGAGGGACACAGATGACTCCAAACATAAACTTGTGTTGAGTGTAATCTCAATGTGCTTTGTATGCTCATGAAAATTATAATTTCTAGCTATGAAGATAACAACTTGATTATCACAATGGATGGGCATTGGAGAAGGAGATGAGATACCAAGATCTTCAAGAAATAATTAAATCCATACTATCTCTTGCACGGTCTTAGCCATTGCTCGATACTCATACTTCACATTAGAAAATGATACTACTTTTTTGTTTTTTGGACTACTAGGTTATGAGGTTACTTCCAATGTATGTGGAATAGCCTACAATCGACTTAGGATCTCCCTTGTCACATGTATACTCAGCATCAGAGTAAGCTTCAATAGAGAGATGACCAAGTTGTCAATAGATGGGTCCTCTCCTCGGGGATCGCTTGATGTATGCTATAACATGTAGAGCTCCCTCCCAATGAACTTCTCAAGATTCTTGCTTGAAATGATTGAGATCACTAACCACGCACGTGATGTTGGGGAAAGTGACAATGAGATATATCAGCTTGCCCATCAAACATTATAAAATTTTTTCCTCAGTTTTTTGTAATTTTTGGATTTTACAAATGGAGTATCTCTCTAATAATTGAGAAGGTGGTTCAAGACCCAAACAGATTTTTTTGGGTCCATATTTTTCTTGCCTCTGTCCTGATGGGTATGTTGTCCATGTACTTGGATGGGTCAAACCCTATAAGTAGAGATGAAGAAAAACAAGTCCGGGTCGATAAACTAGTCCAAACCAAGACCGTTGATTAAGCATAATGGGCCTTAGACATAATTTAACTTTTGGTCGGTTCCAAATGGAAGTTGGAGATGGTCAAATCGATATGTCAGAAAAGAGATTGCCAAGGTATGACTAATACCAATTGTAAACTAGGGGGATTTGATCACTTCAATCACGAGAGAGAAAGATATGACCACTGAACCACTCTAACCGTTTTAAAGAATTGCTTGATAAAATAGGTAATACTATTTTCAAGATTAAATAAGAAATAACCCTAATATCAGGTAAATAAAATATAGGTAAAACTAAATAATCCTTAGATTAGGTAAATAATTGAACAAATAACACATTTATTAAATAAATGAATTAGGTTTAAGTAAATAAATCTCATGTAGGGTAAATAAAATATATAAAACTAAATTTCCCCGACAATAGGTAAATTAAAAATAGAGAAAACTAAATAACCCTTGTAGTGGGTAAATAAAAATGGGTAAAATTAAATAACTATTACATTAGGTAAATAAAAACTAAATGAAAATAAATTTTGTGGAAAAAACTCAACAGACTTAAATAATTATCTGGCTATTTAGTAAATTACGAAAGATGAAAAGAATTTCAAATGATATCTAACATACTATTGAAACATCATGCATCTTTAAAAGGTAAGGTATCTTCCTATATCCATAATATAATGAAAGATATTTAGCCTGAGATGACATTAGCATATATAAAATTAGCATGTTGTGTTATTAAAATGAAAAACTTTGTACAAGATGTCTTAAAAGATGAAAACCATGTTTGTTAGTTATATGAATCAACAGAAGATTGATAAATTGATATTTTTTCTTAGCTTTCAATGTTAGGGTCATGTATTTAGCTCTCTTACAACACACTCTTTCAACCTGAAAGGGCCCTGTGATGTACAAAGGGGAAGGTTATCTCATTAAAAAGTATCAATTTTGATGGTTTTGAATGTTGCGGCCTAGAGGAGAATGCCGATTCTGATTCTAATTCAAAGGCTAAACCTTTTGTTTTCATACGATGGTTTGATTAGTGTGTTCGTGAATGAAAATGATCGAAGACCACATCGTTCTTTTTTTATTTTATTATTGTTTCCACAATTCTTTTTTGGTATATTAAATTTTTTTAGCAACCGCTAAATAAAAGTATAAATTAAGTCCGCTAGACGGTGCTCATGACCGGAATGACGATCTAAATTGAACCGTGACTGGGCTTGACCGTGACCATGACCTAACCATTATCGGGACCATACCTTTTAAACTGAATCTTGACCGGGCTTGCCGGTGACCATGACCAAACCATTATCGGGACCATACCTTTTAAACTGAACCGTGAGTGGGCTTGCCCGTGACCATGACCAAACCATTATCGGGACCATACCTTTTAAACTGAACCGTGACCAGGCTTGACCCTCACCATGACTGGGCTTGACCTTGACCATGACCAAACCATTATCAGGACCATACCTTTTAAACTGAACCATGACCGGGCTTGACCCTGACCATGACCAAACCATTATCAGGACCATACCTTTTAAACTGAACCGTGACCGGGTTTGACCCTGACCAAACCATTATTGAACCCTAACTGTACTCCTGCATTAAACCATACTTTTGGGCCAGGATGGTTACCGGGCCACATGTTTAGGGCTCCAGGCCCACAAGCAAAGCTTTTTAAATCCCCAATGTGCCTACAGACTGCGGCAGCTTCCCGCAATTTCTTCCGCCGTGGACCATGGGGAATAACAGGAAGACGGGAAGGTTCGGTGGGCCCAGCTCGCACCGCGGCCAGTCGAGCAGGAGCCCGTTCAGAACGGTGGTAATTGGTGCTGAGAAGAGCGATAGTTTTAGGATGTGCTGTTTATTAAGTTTTTGAGAGCGTGCTGTTTACTTGTCATCTTTGTAGGGTCGATGGAGAAGCGGTCGATACTTTTACAGGCCGACAGGGTGAATATCCAATTATTTTGATTGTGATTTTAGACTTTATTCTTATAATTTGACCTGAGGTTTATTTTTGCATATATGGTCCCCTTCTATTGAACATTTGATTCATGAACATGCCGTGGGTTTTGCACGTTCTCCTTACAGATTACAGCGAATATGTTTGACTCTCTATTTAGTAAAATTGGTCGCATGGTAATATTTTTCCATCCGTTAGCCTAGGATGATTGAAGGGACAGAATTGGTTTTAATGCATTATACAAGAACGTAACTTTTGACAATGACCTTTTGAAAATTCGCGTGTGATCTAACATTGATAATTTTGGATGATCTTGATCGGGTTTGGATTCCAAGACACTATAAATCAGATGTTTCTGCTGTAGTGATTGCCACAATCAGTCAATCAACGGGCTGATATATAGCAATCGTCAGTCTCTATTCATTGTCCTCCCTTTCTAGTCTTCCTTCACTTTCTCTTTCTCTCTCTTTGCTGCTCTCTCTCTATCCCTCTATTTCTCTCTCACGCTCTCTTGTGTGTGCACATGCAACCATGGTGGTAGCTTTGTCTGTTTGTAGTCAACTATCGGGCAATCTGACAATCAAGTTCCGTTATTTGTAAGGCATACAAATTTACGAAGAGCCTAGATTTTTGTCTCTGGCTTATCAACTCCTGTATCTAGATTCTTTTAAGACCTTTTTTCTTTGATGATCATAATCATGCTAATTTTTTGGTTTTTATCAATGTGAATAGACATAATCTAATTCTATCAATGTAAATAAACGAATTTGATTTCTAAAATTTTTAGCCTAGATTACCTTCCAGTTCACAAAACTGATCATCTGAACAGAAAAAAGAGTTGATTCCCATTCCTTTTGATTACTTTGGATTTCGGAATTGCCTGATTGAGATTGACCGATAAATTGTCCAGTCAACCATCCCTAGGGGACCCTATGATCCTTTGCAAGTACCTGATGACCTGAAATGTACTGGTATTAGAGAGAGGATGGAGAACAAAAGAGAGAGTTCCAAATCAACGTCTTTGGGAGTGGAGAGAGAAATAGTTCCATTAGTTTCTTGCAGAGAGAAGCTCACTGCTGCTGCCACCACTGTTTCACGTCCTTTCTGCTGCCTTACTTGAGCTCCCCTGCCACTAATTGTTTGCGAGAGATGGAGAATGAAGGGATGATTGATGACGATGTAGGGGCCCAAAGATTGCTGCAATCGCAATCATCCTTCGATCATGACAACCAGACCTGATCTCTGGTTACAAACAATGAATGCTTATGTCATACTAGATGCGAACCTTTGGAATCAGAAACATATATACATATATTTAATACCGAATCAGAATGCAAAACATGAAGTCCAGGCATTTTGTGCCAGTGCATAAATTATACATTATTCTTTCTTCTAAAACTTTATCTAACTCCGTGGGTTATCTTAATATTTTTCTCTGCAGAAGATGATGATCAAGAGGCTGTTACAGTTCCAAAAATTAAACTTGCAATGTGGGTAGGTGATCTTTGAGAAAATCTCTCTTTTTAATATTAATTCGAAAGATTGATCCTACAATACCTTTATGTGAAGAACCCCGAGTCCAAGTTAGAGAATAAATAAATTCCTCCTATCGTCCTCACTGAAAAGCAGATATAAGGATACTCTTGTCCAACTCTTTGTAGCGTATGAAGATGGCTATAAATAAGCCATATTCTTCAGATGTTTTGAGATGGAAATATTGTGTCGTGAGCTTATTATCTCACTCCTTTCCTTGGAATCTCCACCTTTTCCCTCTGATTTTTCCTTGCTTTTCTTTCTCCTGTTTCTTCTTCTTATTTTATTTGTTTCTGCTTGTTTATACATGTCTCCCCCCCTCTCTCTCTGTGCCTCCCGAGGAATGAAGATCTGCTACTATATCCCATGATCCTTCTATCATCATCTGTTAACAATCAGAGCCTTGACTAAGATTTTCACATCACATTATCCAATGAACTGATATTTATGTTTTGTCTTGATTTAGGACTTTGGACAGTGTGATGCAAAAAGATGTACTGGACGCAAACTGGCAAGGTTTGGTCTATTAAAGGAAATTCTCTGATCTCTGATTACTCTCCATCTTTTATTTGCTTGTCTCCTTTCTTGTATTTTTTTGAGAAAACTCATTTCTTGTATTTTAGCATTAATATTTTACACATACTTCAATGGGTGACACAAAACTTGTCTCATTCAATGCTAACTATTAGTCAATCAAAATGAATGATCATGTAAAGGCTTTTGATCATAAATCTCTACAGTTTGATCTTTCTCAAATATCTTGACCTCTTCTCCAAAACCCTAATCTCTGCCAAACCACAAAATATAGTAAGTGACATATGACGTCTTGCCATTCCATATAGAGTCATGATCCAACCAGATAATTTTGAGCCACCTGAATTTGAGATCAGGCTGTTGGCTCCCGTAGCTACTGAAATGAAAGGGCATAAATATGATATGATCGTTACCTTGAATTTTCAAGAAAATGAAGAAAACAACAATCATATCTCTCACTCAAAAACAGATGTTCACTCTCAATCTGCCTCTCACCCCAGGCAGTAGTGCTCCTCTTTCAAGCCGTCTGACTCATCCAGCTTCAGCTTCTGTGGACAGCTTGCCAGAGTCTTCCAGACCACCAAATGTCCCCTTCATCCGTATTTATAGATGTAGAAAGTGCAGCTAAGGTTATCACCTTGTAAGGTTACCATGCGGTAATGTTACCTTCTTCCCAGTGTGTGACCTTTATTCTTATTCCGCTAATGCCCTGTGTAGTTACATAATGAGGTTGCATCAAAACATAAATAGAAAAAACATGGATACTTGTTATAGATAACCGAAAAATAATACTCCACATGAACCCATTAATTTATTGTGAAAATATTTGGAAATTCTTGTTCATGCGATGCATTTGAAGTCTTTATTAGGCAAGTAGTTGTTAGTCTAAAATATTTGGGGATTTTCTACTAAATCATCAGTATTTGCAAATTCAGTCATAACTATTGGTGAAAAGTATTTAGAGTCGTTTTACTTTTTGGTATTATTTTGGCTTATTACAAATCTGTGTATATATGTGCTAATGGAATGCCCTCAGAGGCACTATATAGGTCACTTAGTACACAGGAAATTCTTTCAAGAAAAGCCAAATGTGTTGCAATTAATACTGACAAACAGGCAGCTGCCTACACTATCAGTAGTACTAGTGATAGTGATCAGGTGGAAGAGGTGTCTTTTGCTGCCTCTATTTCAGCACTGACACTCTTGGTCAGAGCCAGATCTCTGACAGATTTTTAGGCTTTCACTGATAGGTTAGGTTCATCTTGAGAGAGTTTGACATTATAATTTGGTGAGGAACCTCAGCTCTCTTATTGCAGGAGGAAGAGGGGCATTAGGCCAACACATATTTGTCTAACTGCCCTCGAGTTTGGGCAGGAATGGGCAGTAAGTCCCACTAAAGGGTAAGCTGGACTCTCTCTTATAAATAAAGGGCCAGGACTACTTAGAGGGGTGTCAAGAATCAGGATCTTGAACTTAGAGAGCTGGGGAGGGGACTCTCAAATCGCCTCACCCCTGGTGAGCTTTCACCTTGGGTGTTCTTGATATCTTCATCTTTCTTCCCCTTATTCCTTGTATTCCCCCATTTTCTTTGGTAATTCAAGAAACAGGTTTCAACCTCTTCTTGGAGTCCCTCCATAATTTAATTGAGGTTGTTTATGTTTCTGAAGTCCTTGTTTTCTTCCAGGAGCTACGCGTGACAACTGGGTTTGGTGGCATTGTATTAAGGTAAATTTCACCTTATTTTAAATATCAAATAAATAAGTCTTTTGCATCCCCTTTGTGTCGTCCATTTATTGAAATCCATGCTTTAGTATTTGTTAGTTTTATTCCCCTTAAGTATAAAGAGGGACACTGGGGTCGAGAAGAACTCCAGCGTACTCAGGCTTTGGCAGTGCAGGGATGGCTGACCTCCTGGGAAGAGGGGCACTATGGTGGAGAACAACTCTATAGTCCAGCACACACTGGCTTGGGCAGTGGTGGGATGAGTGACTTCCGGAGAAGAGGGCCTCCAAGGTGAATGGGGCTCAGGCTTGGGCAGTCCAAGGATGGGTGACCTTATGGAGGGAAGTACTTGTACCAGGTGATCACTGATTTTGGGGTGATCATCCTTTAATGTTAAAAAAAATAGTTTTGTTCCAAGATTATGTCTTCTAGGACTTTTCTGCTGTAAAGTCACCAATATAACTGTTCAGCTATTATTAGAAGGGCCCTGCTTCTGCAAAGCTGAATATACAACCCCTTATGCTCAAATTATTGCACTTCCATTACTTTCTCTCTCTGTTGTTTATGGAACTACGGCTTTGACCTTCATTCTTTTCGTTTTAATGTCTATCCATTGTTCTCAGGCTTTTGTCATATAACTTTTCAGTCCTGTTGGAAGGCTTTGCGTGTCAAAGGAAGATCATTTCTCTGTAAAGAGCAAAGGACTGGCTGTTGTGGACTGTTCGTGGGCGCGCTTGAAGGATGTTCCCTTTGTGAAACTTCGTTGCTCTTCCCCTCGACTTCGTAAGAATAATGATGCCAACATAATTTTCTAATATTTTTTCTAAATACAGGGTTCTTAGTATCCCAAATAGAAATCCAATAATTGGACCACATAGCCACTAATGCATATGGGAGAGAAATACCAATATGAAATTATAAGAGATACAAACTTGAAAATTGTTGAAATGCTATGCGATACTCAGCCAGGTGTGACTGGTATGTATGATATTGGATAGGTGGGCTCTAGGGTTCTTGAACAGCCCTTTGGGCTGCACTTGTGCAGCTACAGGAATGCCACATGTACCCAAAGGGGGTGACCAATTAAAACTATGTATGGACTTTGACTAGTCAACAATATCTGAATCTCTCTCTCTTTGCACTCTTTCTCTAGATCCCTCCCTCTCTTCATCTCTGCCTTTCTTTTCTCAGTATCTTTCTCTCTCTCTCTCTCTCTCTCTCTCTCTCTCTCGCCTTCACTCTGCATCAGAGAGGCAGCAGGAGATGATGTTTGGGATGATGACAAACAAGAGTGTGGTGGCCGTGGAAAGTAAGAGATTTCTCTTTCCTCTTCTATCTACTCTGTTTTCCAGATCCTTTCTCCTTTAAACTCTCTTATTTTTTAGGTTTATTTGTTATAATGAGCCCTAATTTTCAGTTATTCAATAATGATAATTTCATCATCCGTTCAACCAATGGTAATGATTGATACAAGATAGTCATGTCATGCACGTGCCCTGGTGTGCAGTCATGCAATCATGCCATGGCTGTGATCCCTAGGCACACATTTGTCAGAATTGATTCCTATTAAGATAAAACACTTATTCAAAGCATTTTGAGTAATTTAAGTTGATGATATGAATAGTGATAGCTTATGTTTAGTATTTATTGATTGCAGTACCTTGGTTGGTTGCGGCAAATCCAGTAAATTATGGTCGTCCATGTGAATTATCATGCGTTGAAGCATTATCTGCTGCACTAATCATATGGTAATCTCCTTATACAATGTAGTGATTTAATCTTATCATTATCATTATCTTCTTTTTTTCTTGGTAGTGGGGAGGAGGAAATGGGTAACCTGTTACTCGGGAAGTTCAAATGGGGACATTCTTTCCTCTCTCTTAATAGGTATTCATATTTATTTTTAATAACTTCATTTTTTTATCGATATTATAATTATCCTAAAGTGCTTCAAAATTCCATACATTTCTAGAGAACTTCTGAAGGCGTATTCTCAGTGTGAGAATGGGGCTGAAGTCATCTCCGTGCAGAATTCTTGGATCGCTTCCAATTCCAGAGTCGCTAAGCCTCTTTCCCAAGTAGATGGTAATTTTTCATTTTTTATTTACTTATATTAGCGGAAATATATGTGAAGAGATACTGCAAATTTCTTCATGCTCTATCCAGCTGTTGTTGAGGAGCATCATGGTGTTGACTCAGACTGCGATTCAGAAGACGAGCTGCCACCTCTTGAACGGAATTTCAACCATATGGATCTGGAGGAAGACACAGATGATAGTGAAGATGGTGATTAGTCAATGGCCAGTGATTATCTTGAACATTAACTTAAATTCTATGTTTCTAATGCTATGTTCAACTAGCTGCAAGGTATATCCGCCATCATCAGTTTCTTCAAGAGTATCAATAAAGGAAAAGGGCATCAGATTCTGCCAATCCAATTTATTACTGACGATAATTTCATTGTTTTTATGGGTTCACTTTATTACATAGAAATCTTACTTTCTTGAACCTTAGTTCTGCATGGATTACTGATCAAGAGCTGTATGATGGACGATTGATCAACAGATGGATAGCCTGGGTAATAGACAATGAAGACTCGCACGAATATATCTTCATCACATCAAAAGAAAGTAGCTGCCCGGAAGGATCAAGAGGAAGTCATGATCAGTGGGAGAGATCCTTCATTGTAATTAGGCGATCCACTGCTTGAGATTGATTAAAAGGTAACTGTTGATAAGTTGTTCACCTTTAGCAAACTGCTGCTTTGCAACCCCATGGGTAACCTGCCCGCCTCTTTATCATCATCTGCACCTGCCTCCATCCTTAACGGATAATGACATGGTAGTATCCTGTAGTATTGATTAACCTGACGACATCAAAGAGGTACATCTTTTTCTCTCTCTTCAGTTCAGTTCTCTAAATTCTAAGGTTTATCGAATCATAATTGTTTCTCAGGTGATCTTCCTTCATTTAAAGAAAATCAAATCATAATTGCTCTTTTTTCTTCAATTTGTTGCTCTCCTTCTTAATGCATAAATTTAGCGTAGTTTTTCCTCTTCTTGATCTCTTTCATATCATTTTTGCTCTCTTCTCTCTCTCTCTCTCTCAATGCATTTATTTGACATAGTATTTTAATTGGATTACTGTCTTTGTTGAAATGAATTTCTCGAAATTCTGATCTCTATCAAATCATGATTGCTCTCTTCTCTCTCAATACGTTAATTTGACCTAGTGTTTTTTGAATTGGATTGCAGTCTTTCTTGAAATTAATGTTTATAAATTCTAATCTATATTCAAACACATTATCGCTCTCATCTTAATCATTCATTCAATTCTTTCCAGTGCATCCATTCAGCTTAGTTTCTTAATCAGATTACTCTCATCTTTAAATTGGATATCTATTCTATTTTTTAGTTTGCCAATTTGGCTTATTTTCCTCATTCTAGATCGCTCTTCTGTCGATCTAGATCCCACTCTCTGTCTTGAATTTGATTCCCCTCTCTGCATCTTAGGATCTCTATTTTTACTTCTCTATAGTGGATCTCTAGCTTTCCCCCAAATTCTTTCTCCTTTGTCTGTAGATCTAATTCTCCATGAATGGGATCTCTCTATCTGTAAAATTTTATCTTGCACTATCTCTTTAGAATTTGATATAACCCAAGGTATGAACTCAATCAAGGGCCGAAAGGAAACTTGATCGAATGATGATCGAAACGAGCGGGAACACATGATCACCCCAAATGATGAATACTGATGTGCTAATTAATAGTAGCTAGGATCTCTTTTAGTGCTAGCACTTCCATGATCTCCCATCTTGATCCTTCCCTTCATCCCTTATTTATAGGCTTTAATCAGGTTTGAAGGGTATTAGAGGAATAAACTTTTCATTAGTGATAAGCTCAAACTTTATTTTGGATGTCATTGGTGAAAAGAATAGAAAATCAAAGCTAAATGCTCCACAATGTAGATGCTATGCGCCACATGCCCATGCATCATATGGTGTGATGATGCATGGCTATGCTGCCATGTTGGCACAAATTTACTAGGAAAAAAAATGTTCCGGTAATCCCCTTGAACATTAACAAATTTCCCCATGTTAGCTTGCACATATAAACCAAAAAATAATATTTTAGACGTTAAAGTAACTCTTTATGTTCTAAATATTGAGAAAAAAAAGAGAAAAACTTGGAAAAATCGTATGGTTGTGAAAATGACAGCTTAAATCAAATTTCTGGCATAGGCTACAAATTAAATTTCCTAAGTTATCATGGAATACTTAAATTTAAAATGAAAATAGAAATAAAGAGAAACTAAGTTCATTTAACTAAAAGTTCAAGAAGAAACAAAAAGTTGACTTCTATTCTCATTCTTCTCTTCTTATTTTTATCCTTTAAACTACTCAAGTATCGAAATCATGAATACTTGAAAATAAAAGTATAGATTGTCAAGCATAATGATACAATTAACCATAAAATCTTAAAAAAATGATAGTTTAAGTAAAATAGCATTATATTCTCAAAATAAATGAATTTCATGATAACATGTATCATAGTGATGAGAATTAAGCATCCAAATCAATTATAATTGTGTAAGTTTGTAGATGAAATGTAAGTTATTAGTAATAATGTTTTTCTTGCCTCTTATTCTACTTTTTGGGTTATTGATCTGAGCACACCCACACTTTTTTCTAAATAATCTTTAATTTCTACACTCTTTTCTATAACCATTGCTAATGGTCATGCTTGTCTTGTTACACAAAAAGGCTCAACCAACACAAGGTCATCCTTATCTCTTTCAGATGTTCTCTATGTCCCAAAATTTCCTAGTAATCTTCATTTGGTTTGTGCCATTACTTGCATACTTTATTGTTCCATAGCCTTTATCCCGTTCTCACTTAGCATTCTTCATTGATGAACTCAATGTCATGATATTTTTAGTCATTTTTTGGAATCAGCTTCATGTAAAAAATATTTATATTTCCTTTGTATAATGACCAAATGTTAAATCCTCAAGGAGATTCATTAATTAGATTATATATTTCTAGAGAAAAATAGATACTTATATAGGGAAGATGTATGGCATGAGATTAAGGAGAAATGTGGGACATTGATACAATGAGTATCATATGGAATTTTCTTTTCTAAATTTTTGCGTGTGTGAGTGTGTGTGTATAGATATATGAAGAATGGGAATTGTAGAATAAAGAGATGATAGAGGTGAAAGTGAGTGAGCGGATGATGAGAGATGAATGGATATAAAATATTTTTGTGATGAAATGATGATAAAGAAATTATACAAAGCAAAATATTTTCTACACTATCTATGGAGGGGATTACAAGCATGAAACAAATCCAAACCCTCAAATGAACTTTTTTTATGTTGGTCTTAGGCAATTAATGTTGGACTCAATTTGACTTTGTGACTCCACAACAATCTTCAATACCAAATAGTGAAAAGCTTAGGTCTAAGCCTCTCATTTTCCTTCTCATTTCAATTTCGAATTGGGATTAAGCACCACCTTAAAAGGTGGAACCCTTCTCTTTTTTATTAGGATTTGTTACTAGAAAAGAGGAGCCCCAAGAAAAGAGGTATTGGGCCCCTATTAAATAGGTTTATATCATGTTTAAAAGGGATTATTCAAGGGCTCACTCAACTTTCCTAAAAATAGGAAATTGACCACCCTTTGACATCCTAAAAATGGGATCTTCCTATTTGTTAGGATGATTTATCCAATGATTTTCAAACCTGATTTGACCACCTTTGGCCCTTATTAATGTCACTTTGACCTCATTTTACCACCTCAAACTTCATAAAAATTGGGTTGACTTGGCTTGTACGAAGGTGAAGAGTTCATTTTCTCCTCTCTCACATTATTATTTGCATCCAAGTTCTTCCATATGTTTACCTATATCATTGTATCTACAAAACTCATAAAAATCAAGCAGTTGACTTCTTAGAATCAAGTGGGGCTAGTCTTGTAATATTGACATAATATGGAAAATGATACATGTTAAACATGTTCATAATTTTATCATATGCAATCATAAAGAAATATAATCTATCTATCTATCTCCCCCTCTCTCTGTACCTGTTTGTTTCTTCTCTCTCTTGAACATGGATACTTAAACATCTGTATATCATTATTTCAAACTGTTGCAGTACATCAGGAAATAAAAGCATTTTAAAGAGTTCAATTTAATCGAAAACAGGGAAGCCGTCGGCCAGGCCAGTTCCTCCGGTAGTTCTAGGCTTCCAATTCAAAGGCGGAAACAGGGAAGCTGTCGGCCAGGCCAGTTCCAGTCTTGAAGGTAATCTTGGTCGAGGACGGATCGTCGATGTAGACCTCCACGACGGACAGCCAGAGCAGCATCTCCCTGGTCTTCACACCCGTCACCTTCCTAATCTTCTTCGGTTCCACTAACGCCGTCACTTCCGTCGGCGTAGGACACGAGCTGCTTGATGGCCTTGAAGTTGTGCTCCCGCTTCTTCTTCTGCACCACCCACAGGAACCCCTCGTCCTTGTTGAAGCCCACCTCGTCCACGTCGTCCAAAGGGAGCAGTCCCAGCGGGAGACCGAGATCCTTGAGGATCTCGGCCAGTCTCTTTTTGCAGGCGGCGTCGCCGTGGCAGACCTCGGCGTTCTTGCGATATGGATCTACTGCAGCGGATGCCATACTCCGGCGATTAAAAGATTAGGTTCTTGGATACGAGAACGAGAAGAGGAAAGACAGGAGAGTGAGAGGCTATGGCTTGATAAGTCTCCCATGCCATAGATATATAGAGCACGAACGACGGAAGAACCGGGGAGAGTTCGAGGTGGTCAGCGAAGGCTTGACTATCCAGGTTTCCTTTATGGGCGCCTGTTCATCCCGGGAGCATCCGCTATCAAACGGTGTCCTGGTCTGTGTGTTGACCAGTGATTTGGAGGTCAATGAAACCGACGGGCGGATATCACCCGGCGCTGACCGGAGAAGAAGGAGAAGCCCAAATCGACGGCAGCGACTCTACTGCTTACAGATAAATCTCTTTTTCGTAATGATTGATCCGATCATAGAATCTCTGATCCCATCGATCGTAGGATCTCTGATCGATCATTGATTGAGGTTCTACGATTGACATATCCTGGCGGGGATCAATCGTAGAACCTCAATCAATTGTCGATGAGATCATTGATTGAATCCACTGATCAAGCCATCTTTATCATGATCATGACAAACAGATTCAATCACTGTTCTCAAGAAACATTTCAGTCCCTTATCTTGGTTGATATAAAGTTAATTAATACAAAAAGTCTAAACTTAGTACTACATCTCTTTGAGTTTAATTAAATTCTATCTAAGTTCTAAAATTTCAATTTTAATTAATTTTTTTGATATTTTAATTAAAAAATTTTGATATTTTAATTTTTTTTGATATTTTAATTAAATTTTTTGATTTCTTAATTAAAATTTTTTAATCGATCCCCTTTTTCCTCATTAAATCTTATCCCACAGCCATACAAATCAATATGTCAAAAATTCTTTACAAAACTAGAACCATTTTAGATCATTTTAACGAGAATTACTCGAACTATTCTTTCGCCAATTTCCTCTTAGATTAGTACCACTGTTTTTCTTCATGTTGAGAACACTCTATACCTTTGCCCCTTGAAGATTTGATAACTAATGACTCCCTTGGTTTCCTCTCTCACTATTCCTTTTACTAAGAACATGAGAGAGAAAAGATCTCATAAATCACATGCCGCAAGTTATTGGATTTATCTCTTTTTCTAGTGTAACTTCCTTGCGATGCTTCATGTAAAACTTGAAATCTTCTTCAATATTCAATGAAGAAGTGAGAGATATTGAAGTCTCTATCTATCATCATATCACTAATTTTTCAAATTACTCCGTCTCAAATTTTATGTGAACCCTGAGCATTGACTCGGTTCCTAGAAAAGACTTGACGTTGACACCCATTTACCGAGTAATAATCTGTTCTAAAATTAATATCAAAATATTATTCAAATATAACTAATTTGTTTATAACTACATTTTTAAGATAGAATAAAAAAATTAGAAAATGGTTTTTTAATTAATTAGGCATCTGAATCATTATTGTTCTACTCTCATAGCTTTAATAAGTAAGAAAAACTTGTTTTACAATATTTTTCGATTAAATCGTCTATACGGAAAAAGAGTTTAATGAGGTCGCCTTTGTTGATCAATTCAAAATACCTTTTACCGTTATCTTCCCTTTTTGCTCTAAACATATTGACAATACTTTGAATTGATGTACTTACCCTTTAAAAATAATTAAAACAAGATGTTCATATGATGATTTGATTATTTATTTGAGGAAAGATAAAAATATGTATCTTAATTTTTATTCATTAATAAAATTATACTATGTAAGATGGACATCAAATTCAATCTGTTAATACTTTTATTGAACTATCCTATCATCATAATAAATTTCAGAACAAATCAAGATCCATACAAAGTGGAGAAAAAAATGATGATACTTCAAAACTCAAATAACTAAACATAAATCGGTGACTAAATTTTACATTCATATTCAAAAGTCTATGTTTTTGAAAAAAAATAGAAGTAAATTTGTGATAATTTATTTTTGTCTTGAGTGAATTGTGAGTAGAAAAATTTGTCATTTAGATGCAAATAAAATAGTGAGATATTAATAGATTACTCGTGAAAAAAATGAAAGCTTAGTGGAGTAGCTCACTAGTGAAAGCATACCAGGATATCAGTGAACTGGTTTGAAAAAGGAAAAAAAAGAAACTTAGAGCATGTGAGTTAGCCTATTTGATAAATCAATCATGAGGACATGAAAAAGAAGACGAGAAAAGCAAGGTTGATATCTCTTTGTCTCTCTTTATCTCTTGTTTAAACTATATATGCTTCCATTATGCTCTCATAAATGAGTCACTTCATAACCCTGAAATTGTTTAGACAATCTTTTGAAACCAGGATCAAGCACGAGCTAGTTAGATCATCAAACCACCCTTGATTCAATAACTACGAATATTGGATCACAAAAGACAACATTGGCAAAGCTTATGTTCCTTGCTTGTAGTCATCAATCAATTTAGTAAAACATAATACAAATATTCATCATGCATGAAGAGAGAATAATTCATTCCATAAATACATTCAATGAAATATCTATTGAAGTTTATTTTCCAATTAAATTTTGTC
Source organism: Lemna minuta (assembly GCA_024174645.1). Taxonomy (NCBI): domain Eukaryota; kingdom Viridiplantae; phylum Streptophyta; class Magnoliopsida; order Alismatales; family Araceae; genus Lemna; species Lemna minuta. The sequence goes on along the minus strand of CM044102.1, from coordinate 2,860,491 downwards.
CGGATCGACATGGCAAAATCTCGGCGATCCATCTCCAATCCAACGCCCACGACTTAAACTTAACGATTCGCACTCCTACATTTCATCAGAGCCGTTAATCAAAGATTAAACGCTCCATCCGACGGTTACGCCCAAATTTTCTATAAATTAAGATGTTCTTCGACATTGTAAATCATTCTTGGATATTTTTGAGTAATAGAACTATCTAGACCACCATCCTTGAATCTCTTGCTTCCAATCGCTTATAGACTCATTTCTACGTCGACAAAGTGGTTGGAAGTGAAATAATTTAATTGGAAAATAAACTTCAATAGATATTTCATTGAATGTATTTATGGAATGAATTATTCTCTCTTCATGCATGATGAATATTTGTATTATGTTTTACTAAATTGATTGATGACTACAAGCAAGGAACATAAGCTTTGCCAATGTTGTCTTTTGTGATCCAATATTCGTAGTTATTGAATCAAGGGTGGTTTGATGATCTAACTAGCTCGTGCTTGATCCTGGTTTCAAAAGATTGTCTAAACAATTTCAGGGTTATGAAGTGACTCATTTATGAGAGCATAATGGAAGCATATATAGTTTAAACAGGAGATAAAGAGAGACAAAGAGATATCAACCTTGCTTTTCTCGCCTTCTTTTCCATGTCCTCATGATTGATTTATCAAATAGGCTAAATCATATGCTCTACGTTTCTTTTTTTCCTTTTTCAAACCAGTTCACTGATATCCTGGTATGCTTTCACTAGCGAGCTACTCCACTAAGCTTTTTTTTTTCACGAGTAATCTATTAATATCTGACTATTTTATTTGCATCTAAATGACAAATTTTTTCTACTCACAATTCACTCAAAACGAAAATAAATTATCACAAATTTACTTATAATTTTTTTCAAAACATAGACTTTTAAATATGAATGTAAAATTTAGTCACCGGTTTATGTCTAGTTATTTGAGTTTTGAAGTATCATCATTTTTTACAATATGAATGTAAAATTTAGTCACCGGTTTATGTCTAGTTATTTAGTCACCGGTTTATGTCTAGTTAGTTCTATTACTAAAAAATATCCAAGAATGATTTACAATGTCGAAGAACATCTTAATTTATAGCAAATTTGGGCGTAACCGTCGGATGGAGCGTTTAATCTTTGATTAACGGCTCTGATGAAATGTAGGAGTGCGAATCGTTAAGTTTAAGTCGTGGGCGTTGGACTGGAAATGGATCGCCGAGATTTTGCCATGTCGCTCCGGATGCATTTTCGTCGGTTTTAATCTCAGGCGTTATAACTCCTCAGATCAACGGCTGAGATTAAATCAATTTTTAAATGATCCGCCGATGAGTAAGAATGCGTCACATACCCCTTTCCTTAAGTGATGATCAGTGGTTGCGTTTTAATTGTGAGATCGGACGCTCCACACGCTTCCACGTCACCTGCACATATTAAAAACAAAACAAAGTCCCACATGAAAAAAATAAAATAGAAATCGCGTGTAAATAAGGTGCGCATAATTAAGGAGTTGGCAAAAATCCTTAACAGCGTGCTTGCTCTTTAATTACACACACATGGGCACACACACGCGCACACACACATGTGCACACGCCCACACACGTGCACTCGCACATGTGCGCAAACGCACACTGTGCAACATGTGGCGGTCTCACATGTCGCCATGTGGTGTGCTTTTTTTCCACTCCCTCCACGTCAGCTGCCATGTCACCATGCAAAAAGAAAAATATTATTTTAATGAATTTAAATCAAATACATCGATTTTAAAATAAGAAAAATTCAGAAAAAATCTAGAAAAATCCCTAAAAATTAGAAAATTCATAACTTTTAAAATACTCCACATTAATCTAAATTTATTTCATTGGATCAAAAAATAAATTATCTATCATTCTAAAAAGTCAAATTTAATAAATAACAAGAGAATAAATTTCTATTTCAAAAATATAATCATTTCTCTTAAAAATTATAACTTAGAAAAATAAATCAGTATATAAAAAATAATTTCTCTTATTATTTACTAGTAGAACCCAATTCTAATATCAAATATAGATGGGAGTAATATAAATCTTAAATATATTCTTAAAATGCATAATTATCCTTAAAATAGCTCATTTTGAGATTAAAATTGCATGAAATGATAGATATACACTCAAAGTATGATAACATGCATGCAAATGGAATGTTTTATGCCTTAATTTGTACTAATAATCATGTAATTGCATGTTAATATTGCATGTTGTCAGATACCAACACAACCTTTTTAGTATTAGATCACCTTGCTAGAGTCACCATGGAGCAACAATCTTCAACAATATTACTGAAAAACTAGATCATGTACCATGAATGTGCAACCCTATATTAAACACATTACACTAAAGGACTGGCCATTTAACATGGATTTTTTAGTGCTAACTCAAAATCATGCTAGAGTTAGTACAATTAGAACTACATTCACTTGAATATATTCAACTCCCCCTACCACCAACACACACACGTTATAGCAGATTGTTCCCCTTGTCTCACCAAGAGAGATGGTCTTCCTCATCTTACGTAGTTATCTTGTCCTCCTTGTCTTATCAAGAGATCACATTGTGTTCTTGATATATGAAAGTAAATATTACTAAATGATTTGGGTGATGTCATCAGACCATGATGTGGCTCTATATCATCTAGATATTGATCTTTCCCCAAGATTGATGGGGTTCACTCCTTTGAACCTTGGTACCCATAAATGAAAGTGGCATAAACTTAACAAGCTAGTCACATTAAAATATAATTAGGCTAAAACATTGGTCAAATAATAAAGAACTAAATTATCATCCCTCTGATGTTAGCCGAGCTTATGGGGTCATATTTGCCTCAATGACTACTTATTTGCTTGATGTACTTGTGTAGATACTTCCTTCAATTTTTTTTGAAGTGATCATTAATTTTATCGACAACATAAATTGGTTTATGAAATTACCCAATGATAATTTTTTTCAAATATGAACTTATTCTCTTGTCTTGATGATCATTGGATACTCTCCAAATTGGTTGATGATGATCTACTCAAACACTAGAATTCATGGTCACAAAGAATGATCTCAAGATCATATTTCCTTAATATCAAGAACAATCTCCATATTGAAAATATCGTGATAGTTTGTGATGTTTAAGTGAAAATAGAAAGTCCAAAGACTCCCTATCGTTGCATCAATAGTTGATCCCTAAAATTTTTTGAACCCAAGTCCTTTAAATTAAGATATGTAATTTTTCTTCCAGCCACATTTTGGCAAATGAGCATCGTACTCAAGTGATGATGGATGGGTGATATTCATTTGGGACGTCTAATGTCTATAATGGTGCCATGTTACCAAGACATAAAAGAAACCCTTTATATTGTTAAACTTAGATGACTAAGTTTTGAAATAAATCTGTGCCACATAGGACCCCTTAAATTTTGACCTTAAGACCTTTTCAAATTTGTATTTTTTTAGAAAATAATAATATTTCACATACCTTTCAGAGTATGAGGCCATTATCAATGAAAAATTTTTTTCTAGTAGATTATAAACTTATATTTCTAGTAATGTTGAAACTTTTACTTGACATATATTGATTTGGAAATTCAAACTTAAATATTTACATCAAAATTAAATATTTACTTTAACTGTTCTTCTTCTTCTTATCTTATTCTCATCTTTCATGCTACCTTATGTCTTGCAATCATTAAATCTCAAGCATATAGATTTTGAAATGTTCGATCTTAAGAAAAATCACGCAAAAAACATATTAAAATTGACCATGAAATCATTCAAAATAACTACTTAGGAAAAATGACTTGGCATATCCAAAACACATTGATTTTATGAGAACATGCATTCAAATGACGTGATTAAGCATTGAAATAAATCTCTGAACTAAGTGAAATTCTTCCTTCTTTCATATTGGGTGTTGACTCTCTCTCTCTCTCTCTCTCTCTCTCTAGAATATTACGCTGTTCGTGTGGCAGCTTGGGACTAACCTGTTTACTTCTTCCCTCTCTACAAATGCTCATAGTTCAACGAAGATATCTCATTATTTGAACCGTAGAAATACGTCAGAACTTAAAAGCTTTTGAAAGAAATCATAATGCGGTCTTCACGATGCGCGTCCATGGAAATTCATTCCTGTAGTTCAAAAGCGGAAACAGGGAAGCTGTCGGCCAGGCCAGTTCCAGTCTTGAAGGTGATCTTGGCCGAGGACGGATCGTCGATGTAGACCTCCACGACGGACAGCCAGAGCAGCATCTCCCTGGTCTTCACGCCCGTCACCTTCCTAATCTTCTTCGGTTCCACTAACGCCGTCACTTCCGTGGCGTAGGACACGAGCTGCTTGATGGCCTTGAAGTTGTGCTCCCGCTTCTTCTTCTGCACCACCCACAGGAACCCCTCGTCCTTGTTGAAGCCCACCTCGTCCACGTCGTCCAAAGGGAGCAGTCCCAGCGGGAGACCGAGATCCTTGAGGATCTCGGCCAGTCTCTTTTTGCAGGCGGCGTCGCCGTGGCAGACCTCGGCGTTCTTGCGATATGGATCTACTGCAGCGGATGCCATACTCTGGGGATTAAAAGATTAGGTTCTTGGATACGAGAACGAGAAGAGGAAAGACAGGAGAGTGAGAGGCTATGGCTTGATAAATCTCCCATGCCGTAGATATATAGAGCACGAACGACGGAAGAACCGGAGAGAGTTCGAGGTGGTCAGCGATGGCTTGACTATCCAGGTTTCTTTTATGGGCGCCTGTTCATCCCGGGAGCTTCCGCTCTCCAACAGCGACCTGATCTGTGTGTGGGAGGTCAATGAAACCGACGGGCAGATATCACCCGGCGCTGACCGGAGAAGAAAGAGAAGCCCAAATCGACGGCAGCGACTTTATTGCCTACAGATAAATCACTCTTTCGTAATGATTGATCCGATCATAGAATCTCTGACCCGATCATTGATCGCAGGATCTCTGATCGATCATTGATTGAGGGTCTACGATTGAAATATCCTGGCGGGGATCAATCGTAGAACCTCAATCAATTATCGACCAGATCATTGATTGAATCCACTGATCAAGCCGTCTTTATCATGATCAGGACAAACAGATCGAATCATTGATCTCTAGAAACATTTCAGTCCCTTATCTTGGTTGATATAAAGTTAATTTATACAAATGGGCTCCTCACATCTCTTAAGTTAAAAAGTCTAAACTAAGTTCTAAAATTTCAATTTTAATTAATTTTTTTGATATTTTAATTAAAAAATTTTGAGAGTTTAATTTTTTTTGATATTTTAATTAAATTTTTTGATTTCTTAATTTAAAAATTTTAATCGATCCCCTTTTTCCCCGTTTAATCTTATCCCACGGCCATACAAATCAATATGTAAAAAAATTCTTTACAAAACTAGAACCATTTTAGATCATTTTAACGAGAATTACTCGAACTATTCTTCGCCAATTTCCTCTTAGATTAGTACCACTGTTTTTCTTCATGTTGATAACACTCTATACCTTTGCCCCTCGAAGATTTGATAACTAATGACTCCCTTGGTTTTCTCTCTCACTATTCCTTTTACTAAGAACATGAGAGAGAAAAGATCTCATGAATCACATGCCACCAGTTATTGGATTTATCTCTTTTTTAGTGTAACTTCCTTGCGATGCTGGACGTAAAACTTGAAATCTTCTTCAATATTCAATGAAGAAGTGAATGATATTGAAGTCTCTATCCATCATCATATCATTAATTTTTCAAATTACTCCGTCTCAAATTTTATGTGAACCTGAGCACCGACTCTCTTCCTAGAAAGACTTGATGTTGACACCCATTTACCAGGTAATAATCTGTTCTAAATTAATATCAAAATACTATTCGAATATAACTAATTTTTTTATAACTTCCTTTTTAAAATAGAATAAAACAATTAGAAAAGTTGTTTTTTAATTAATTAGGCATCTGAATCATTATTGTTCTACTCATAGCTTTAATAAGTAACAAAAACTTGTTTTACAATATTCTCGATTAAATCCTCTATATCGAAAGAGTTTAATGAGGTTGCCTTTGTTGATCAACTCAGGATACCTTTTACCGTTATCTTCCCTTTTTTCTCTAAACAGATGGAAAATACTCTGAATTGATGTACTTACCCTATAAAAATAATTAAAACAAGATGTTCATATGATGATTTGATTATTTATTTGAGGAAAGATAAAAATCTTTATCTTAATTTTTATTCTTAATAAAATTATACTACGCAAGATGGACATCAAAATTCAAGCTGTTTATACTTTTATCGAAACTATCCTATCATCATAATAAATTTGGAACAAATCAGAGATCCATACAAAAGTGGAGAAAAAATGATGATACTTCAATACTCAAATAACTAAACATAAAACGGTGACTAAATTTTACATTTATATTCAAAATTTCATGTTTTCAAAAAAATAGAAGTAAATTTGTGATAATTTATTTTCGTCTTGAGTGAATTGTGAGTAGAAAAATTTATCATTTTGATGCAAATAAAATATTGGTATATTAATAGATTACTCGTGAAAAAATGAAAGCTTATTGTCGTAGCTCACTAGTGAAACCATACCAAGATATCAGTGAACTGGTTTGAGAAAAGAAAAAAAGAAACTTAGAACACACACACACACACAGATATATATATCTATATATATATATATATGTATGGATGTATTTTATCTTCTATTTTATTCAATTCTTTCACTCTTATTAATTCTTTCAGACTGTCATTTTGAATAAATTTCATTCATCTTTACATAGTCACTATTTTCATATATTTGACTCAAATATTTTTTTGCTATAATATATACATTTAAAGTCCTTTCAGTGTAGATTGCAGGACGAATCAATCCAGATGCATGGGTCTGATGATATATCTTGATCTTGTTCATATTACTATAACCATCTATAATATTTTCTAGATGGATTTGAAGTTTATGCTTTCAGAAGTTCAAATTTCTGACTCAAATAACTCAAATCAATACTTTGAGGGTTAATCACAGCATGTCAAAATCATACAAACTGAATTCAAGGATAAAATCATCACACATCAGCTCCTCAATTCAAGGGACAATCGAAGTATGAAAAAGTCTAAACGTGGAAAATTCAAGGGTCAAGTCGGACTACATCAACACCTAAACAAAGATCAATTAAATAAGTTCACATTTATTCACATGTAAGGCCAAAAATGAAAGACACTATATCAATGTTCAATAATCTATCATTAAAATGGGAACACGCGAGGAAATTTTTATCCATTCATTTTATTACATTATATTTACATTGACTATTTTATCATTGAGACTGACGAGACTAAATCGTATGGTCATTGAATGCACACGACTTAGTGTCAAAATAAAGTCCTAATCTTACCAATTTATGATTAATCAAAGTAATTAATTAGTATAATGGTAATTAAGGGTCGAATCCACGGAGAATTAGGGAAATTTGAGAGATATCTTTGAAATTTGGTCAAATCGGACGATGAATTGAGGTTAGAAATTGGACGTTTTAGTATAATAAGAAAGATAACTCAAAATCGAATCCACGGAATCAAAAAATCAGGTGATTTGGATAAGAATTCAAAGAGAAATCGAAGTTTGAAGATAGGAGATAATTTCGTTTCGAAAAACGATTTAAAACCGAAATTAAATCTAAATTAAACTAAATCTATGATTCTAAAACTAAAATTAACACTAAATGACGAAAGATTATGAAGAATTTACGCAACCTAACCCAAAGTAGGCTTCGAAATGATCCAATTAATCGCCGGATGCAAGGCTATTCATTCCGAAATTTTCGAAGACGAAGATGGAGTTCAAGATGTAAATTCTCCCTTCTCTTTCAATCAAAGTTTGATCTTAAGCATTCATTGGAAGCGGAAATGAGTCAAGAATGCTCTCGAAAAAACGGCACGCGATTTGGAGTTGTATACAAGGAGTATTTTGGATTTGATCGCGAACGGTTCTTCACGTCGCGAAGAACAACTTAAATAAAAACGAAAATTGATTTCAGCCGTCGGATTTGATGAAGATCGCGATCGACGGCTCTGATCGCGCGTCCCTTTAATCGAATCGTCGTTTAATCTCGTTCGTCAGATTTTAATCGTGCGATCGTGATTTGATCGATGTCCATCGCGTGGATTAAATCTGGACCGTTATAATTCGGGTGATCGACGGTGTGGATTAGTTCACTTAAGTGAACATTTGATCACGTGCTTGATTATCTGATCGCGTGGACCTCGTGTCCACGCGATCGACGTCATCGCGTTGATCGCGATTCGATCCAACGCATGAAACACGGCCACGTGTCCTGAAATCAAAAGAAAAGCAAGTGAAATAGGCCCACACCGGATAAATAAAGAGAAATCTTTAGTATAAAAAGTAGAGCGGTTATGTTATTAATACTTTGTCCCCTTATACACGGGGGACCCCTATATATTATATTAATCTATATAAAATATCCATGCCACGCATGCAGGCGCGCGTGTCCACGTGGCAGAGCCACGTGGCCTTGCGTGCCACGTCGCATCCACGTGGGCCCGCACGCCAAAACCATTTTTTTATTATTTTAAATCATTTAAAAATCGAAAACAAATCAAATTAAATTCAGAAAAATTTCAGAAAATTCCTAAAAATTGTAAAATTCATAACTTTCAAAATATAACTCCAAATTAAGTCAAATTTGTTTTTTGGATTCAGAATTGAATAATCTATCATTATAAAAAGTCAAATTATAAAAATAATAAGAGAATTAATTTATATTAATTTTATACATTTATATATTATATAAAATAAATTCATATAAATACATAAATGTAAATAAAAGTCTTTTCTCTTCTATTTTCAACTTTAAAACATGATTATGATCATAAATATGATTAGGATTAAAGATTAAAATGTTTAATTAAGCATAATAATCCATAAATTGATGTATTTTAAGATCATAACATGAATTTACACCAAATGATAGAAATATGCTAAAAAGATGATAACATGCATAGATTTGTGATGATTAATGCCTTAATTTGCATTAATATCTATGTAATTACATGCATAAATAGCATGTTATCAGAGACTTAGAGATTTGAATTTGAAATGACTTCTCATATTTCATAGTTTGAAAACTTCTTGGGGGTAAGGGTTTGTTTGTTAGGGTGAGCAGGGACTCGTTCAAGGTCCTTGGAACCCATGGTGGATAGACGATGACTCTCTATTATTCAGTTCACTATTGGTGGATCGGGGAGCTTCACGCAACATATGGACCATAGTTGAAGGATAAACTTCTAGGAAGTGAGATGATGGTGCAACAATACAGATTCATGGAGAAGTCTCCCCTCCCCCCTATAGGGACCTTGGGTGGTTGGCAAGAATAAGAAGTCAAGACCTTTTGGGTTAGTTTCTTAGAACTAGTAACAAGCCAATGATTTTTTTTAGCTATTGAGTCAACCATGGATGGTAGTTACACTTGAATTGCACTAGTTATGAGGATTTTTAGGAGGAAAAACTCTTGAATGAATATAGGGAATGTTGGATCCCTAAACTATTATCATATATTATCGCATAGTTTGAGATAATCGATTGACTAATCACTCCCCATATATTATAATTAATCAATTAAAGCTACATAGATCATGAAAAATAATTCACCCGCCGACTCATCTTGCCCATCCTTTTGTTAGTCTCATTACAAAAACTTGATATATATTCGATGCCGACACGTTTTCATGAGCATATGCTAACTTTTATATTTTGCATGGTTTTGTTGGGTTTTACTCTTTGGTATTCTCTCTTCACTAAAACTAGATCATCGCATCCTAGATAGCTCTTTACTATCACTATAAAGCACTTTCGTTTCTTATATTCTCGGGGACTTTCAATAAAATTGGAACGACACAGAGAAGATTAGCATGGCCCTTGCACAAGGATGACACTCATTTTCCCCTATTTGTTGAATCTTTGCAATGTGCACCATCCAATATAGGCAAAGATCATCAGCCTTCATGAACAGTGATGACTGATCGGATCCTGTGATTGAATCCGAGTGCTGTGATCTGATCAGCAATCATAGAGCCTCTGATCCGTTGATCTTTGATCGAGGTTTGTTGATCAATCGCCAGCTTGAGTAATGATCTGATTGGGATGATATCATTTTTTTTATCAAATACCTCTCTCTATCTCTCCGATCATCTAAAGTAATCGGCAACCGTGGATCCAATCATGATCCATATCGGTTGATTGATCGACTCGGAGGATAAATCGATTTTCTACAGTGATCAGGACGATCTGATCGACCATGGTTTCAAATCTGCTGTACGAAGAGGTAGAAAGCGATCTATCTGCCAGCACCAGAATTGCCGCCGTCGATTAGGGCTTCTCCTCGTTCACCGGTCAGCTGCGGGGATAAACCGGCGACAGGGATGCCGGTCAATGGTGAAATTCACATGCAAACTGCTGGTCAACAACGGACAAGGACGCGTAAACCCGAATAATTAAACGTCTTCTTCCCGACTTCTCCTTGCGTGTTCTATAAATTTGAATTCGCAAACCCTAGCCTCTCACTCTCCTATCTTTCTTCTCCTCCTTCTATACTACAACATGGCATCCGCTGCAGTAGATCTATATCGCAAGAACGCCGAGGTCTGCCACGGCGACGCCGCCTGCAAAAAGAGACTGGCCGAGATCCTCAAGGATCTCGGTCTCCCGCTGGGACTGCTCCCTTTGGACGACGTGGACGAGGTGGGCTTCAACAAGGACGAGGGGTTCCTGTGGGTGGTGCAGAAGAAGAAGCTGGAGCACAACTTCAAGGCCATCAAGCAGCTCGTGTCCTACGCTACGGAAGTGACGGCGTTAGTGGAACCGAAGAAGATTAGGAAGGTGACGGGCGTGAAGACCAGGGAGATGCTGCTCTGGCTGTCCGTCGTGGAGGTCTACATCGACGATCCGTCCTTGGCCAAGATCACCTTCAAGACTGGAACTGGCCTGGCCGACAGCTTCCCCGTTTCCGCTTTTGAACTACAGGAATGAATTTCCATGGAAGCGTATCGCGAAGACCGCATTATGATTTCTTTCAAAAGCTTTTAAGTTCTGATGTATTGCTACGGTTCAAATAATGAGATATCTGCGTTGAACTATGAGCATTGTAGAGAGGGAAGAAGTAAACAGGTTAGTCCCAAGCTGCCACACTAATAGAGTTCTCCGGTTCCGGGTATCGGTACCGGCTTTTGGTGAGAACCTAAACTTATACCTAACTTCGGTTCGATGTCAGTGTCGGTGCTGTCCAGTGTCAGTTCGGTTAAACCTATACTTTCGGTGATGTATTATTTGAGTTTTGCATAAATTAAGATTTTTGTAATACCACAATTGGCATACTTGTAAGTACATGTTTAATGAAGAAATGACGAACAATCATCTTTTTTGGAATAACATGTATACAACATATACAAAATTTAAGAGAAAAGTCTCAAATAGATAAACTAAAGCTATTAAAAATAATTAAAGCTTTAGAGTCTCAAGATAACAAAAAATAAAGTTTTAGGAAATTATCATTTCACAAGCCCACTTTCTTCAACCTCGTAATCATTTTCATGAGCTTGTGTGACATCCTCATGAGTCCAATACTTCAAGGTCATTAAAGCAGATATAGTGTCGGGAGCTAACCTTCCTCTCCTAAATGTGATAATTCCTCTACATGTAGAAAAAAGTCGCTAAGAGGGAGAACTTGATGCACAAATAGAGAGGAACTCCTTTGCGAGCACTGAAATGCGTGGATATTTATTAGATCATATCTTGTGCCACCATTGTAATGAGTCATCACATAAGCAATCAATGCAAGATTCACATAAATACTCCTCCAATTCAGTCTCGACTAATTTTTCCTTCTACTGTTGTGTATCTACTTGATTATCGCTCCATAAATTGCATCATTACTTTTGAACGTTTATGGCTCGCCGAAGCCAAAACATCATCAATTAGTGTAGAAGTTGAAGCTTGTATGGGACGCATTGATTCAAGCATGTTAAGTAAAGTTTCCGAAACAAAGTTGTGCTCACCCTGAGGAATATGTGATAAAAGCACAAAAATTATGTATAAACATTTAAGGATTACTTTTAGTTTTGCTCAATTAACTTGCAAATATATCATCATATCCACCATTTCACGAGTTAATAATTTTATGCCATCAGTGCATTAAAGAAGAAGTTTTATACATTATTTTGTGATCTCCTTGATTTCAGGAACTTACATCTAAAATAGAGGAGTAGTAGGCTAATGAACTTACACCTAGAATCGGTGGCTGAAGAATTGGTGGAGCCCAGTCAAGGCATCTCTCCTCGCGGGGGCTTAAAAGGAAAGAGACAGAGAAAAAAGGGGGCTCTTCAGTTTTCGGCTTAGTCTCCTTCCTCGCGCATTCTCTTTTTTTTTAAGGGTTTAGCATTCAGAAAATCTTCTTGCAGTTTTGTTTGGGCGGAAGGATGGATTGTTGCTATGAAAGTAGTTTTTTCTTCTCCAGCTCTACTGTGTCTTCTCCATGCTCTCTCTTCTATTGTTCTTTCAATCTCTAAGTCTTCTCCCGCAACTCCACTCCCTTCACCGACTTGCCTGCATTCAATCCCTTTTTTTTCCCAAAATCTCTTGTCTCACTCTTCCTCTAGAGATTTCATCCTCTCCGCGCATTCTCTGATTTTTCTATTCTGTCATTGACGAGACGAAACCGCGAGGTCGTCAATTTCATGCGGTATCGCGTCAAAAATAATTCCAAACTTACCAATTTTAAGAATTAATCACGAATTCAAGGGTATAATGGTAAATATGGGTCGAATCCACAGGGAATTAAGCAATTTCTTGACGTAATCTTCAAATTTGGTCAAATCGGATGAGAAATCGATGGAAGAAATTGGGGAAAATGGTATTTTATGAAAGATAACTTCAAAACGAATCCACGGAATCAAAAATTATCGAAAATGATCTTGATTTCATGGAGAAATCGAAAGTTGAAGTGGAGAGAAATTTTGGACGTGAAAATTTGCGATTTTAAGCTAAAATTCGATGAAATTAGAATCTAATCTTAATCTAAAAAGAAATTAAACACTATAGGAACGTAAATTAGGCAAAACCGCCTCCACTAATCCCAATTAGCACTTGAAACGACGCGATTAAACCGATTAATCGCCGAAAAAATGAAGAACGCGAAGAGGAGATTCAAGCTGCGATTTCTTCCAAGTTACGCCGCCAAATCCCAATTTCAAAGGCTCCGTGAGTGCGAAAATGGAAGAGGAACACGATGGAATCGAGAGATTCGAGAAGAATGGTGTCTAGACAGATCAATTTGGATTGATTTCAACTCGGATGCTTAAGAACGACGAAATACATCTTGTTTTATAGTGCTTTTAGGCGTAACCGTCCGATCGAAACGATCGACGGTTACGATAAACGGTCCACGATGGACCCTTTTCGAATAAGTCCTGATCATCCGATCCTGGATGGAGCGCCCGGATGATCTCTCTGATAAGCGTTATAAAAACGCTTGATTTTCGCTCCTTGGATCGCGATCCAACGGCTGAGATGTGATCCGCGCCAATCAATCGCAGCCGTTATAATCCATGAATTAAAGCACGTGCGATTGATCTTCAGGTGGACCGCAGGCGCACGCGATCGACGCGCGTCGATCCATCGTTTATTTGATCCGGCGTTCCTCGTTGCGCCACGTCACCTGCATCATAAAACAGCTTACCGTTTAGTCCCACACGGAAAACAATTTAGGAAACCGTCGGGTTTATAAACCCGACGGTTTTATATGGCCGATTACCCCTTCCCATATAGGGAAGGCTGAAGAACTTTATTATATTTAGTAAATAAATTATATAAGATATAAATCGCGCCACGTAGGCGCTGCGCGGGTCCGCGTGGCGCTGCCACGTCGCATCCACGTGGGCCCCACGCACATTTTTTATTTTTTTATTTATTAAAAATGGGTTTAAAAGTCGAAAATAAAATAAGAAAAACAGTTTAAAAATCCAAAAAAATTCTCTAAATTGTAAAAATCATATCTTTTAATATATAACTCCAAATTAATCCAAATTTCTTTCATTTGATCCAAAATTTAATTATCTATTATTCTAAAAAGTTAGATTTAATAAATAATAAGAGTTAAAATTATTATTTCAAAAATACATTCATTTATTAAGATTTTAAACTTTAGAAAATAAAATGAATGTTTATAAAAAAAATTTCTCTTATTTTTAACTTTAAAAACAGTTATAATCTCAAGAAAAATATGGGTTATCAAATTATTAAACTCTAATTTATCAAAATTAACCCTCAATTAAAGTATTTTGAGATTATAATGACTTTTTAAGAGAATAATAGAAAAATACATATAAGTATGATAACATGCATGGAAATGAAGTCATTTATACTTAAATATGCATCAAAAATCATGTTTTATGATGTAAATATAGCATGTTATCAGTCATTTCCTGTGATATCCCATTTTCTCGTCGTACTTTTCTTTGTCGTCTTAAAAATCTCTCTCTTCCTCGTTCTTCAACCATCTTTCCCTTCTCTTTCTTCAGCGCTATCAAGCTAATCTTCTAGCCAGAATTTTCTTTCATCATGCTTTTTCCCGTTTTACCATCTTTCCCCGCTTCACGCTACCTTTCTATCTCAACAAAAATAAAAATAAAATCTCTCCCATCTCGTGCGTTTATTTCTCTCTTTCAATCTCTCCCAATCTCTTCTTCCTCATATTTCTCTCTCCTTCTCTAATTTTCTTTCTCGCATCGCTCCTCTCCCGTGCTCTTTCTCTTCTTAATTCTCCCACGTTCTCTCTTTCTTTCAGTCTGCCGCACGTCCCTTTCCTGGATCTCATCTTCTCCATCCTCCCGAAAATCCTTCCCTATCGCCCTCTTGCTCTTCCTCATTTTCTTCTTTCCCTCTCTCCTTCTCTCTTTACCTCCTCTGAAATTTCTCCTTCTCTCTCCCGTTCTTCCCATTCCTCCCATTCTCTCTCTCCTCATGTTACCAATTTCGATTCCCATTTCCCGCTTTATCTTCCTCTTCCATTTCCGTCTTTCGTGCATCCTCTTCCTCCCTCTCAAGTTCGCCTTCTTCCGCCTAACTCTCAGCCGCGTCTTATTCTCTCTCCCTTATCTCTACTCTCTCCCTCCTCTTCTACGTTCTATCCCCCTCTCTTCCGTATTGCTACTGCATTTTCCGTTTTCCCCGTATCTCGTATCCTCTTTCTTCCATTTTGTTTTCCAAACTCTCCCCACTCTCTTTCTTTCTTCTTTCATTATAACATCTCCCTATCTCTGTCTCTGTCTCTGTCTCTGTCTCTCTCTGTCTCTCTCTCTCTCTCTCTCTCTCTCTCTCTCTCTCTCTCTCTCTCTCTCTCTCTCTCTCTCTCTCTCTCTCTCTCTTCGTTTTTGATTTCTCTCGTTTCGTCTCCTCATTTTTCGATTTTGTCTGCTCTCCCCAGTCTCTTACGTTTCCTCTCATTCTTTCTCCCTTTCTCTCCATCTCCCCCGAAATCTCTTCTTCTTCCGCCGCTGCTCTCTCGCTCGCGTCGTCTCTCTCTCTCCTTCTTCGTCATCTCAAAAATCCATCTCACTCGCATTCTCTCTCTTTGTCGCCGTCTCATCCTCTCTATTTTTCGATGCTCGTTCTCTCGTTTTCTTCTGCAATCTCTCTCTCCAGTTCTCCTCTAATTTTCTCTCTCACTGTCATTTCTTTCTTTCTTCTCTCTCCGCACGTCCTCACATCTTCTCTCTCACCTGCCTCATTTCCTCACACCTTCCGTATCTTTCTCACAATCTCTCTTTGTCATCCTCTCTATCTTCCCCTCTCTCTCTTAATCGCTTTTCTCTTTCTCTATTCTCTCTCTTTATCACACTAATTCCATTCCCTCTTTATCTCTCTATTTCTCTCTCTTAATTTCA
The DNA here is from genome assembly GCA_024174645.1 of Lemna minuta. Classification (NCBI taxonomy): domain Eukaryota; kingdom Viridiplantae; phylum Streptophyta; class Magnoliopsida; order Alismatales; family Araceae; genus Lemna; species Lemna minuta. The sequence continues at coordinate 2,844,507 of CM044102.1, read as the reverse complement.
CTCCCCTCACTTCTCCCCCTAATTTCAGTCTCCCACATTCTCCAACTATCGGTTATTGTCTTCCCCTCATTTCATTCTAAATCACACAATCTCTCTCTCTCCCCCTTATTTCTTTTCTTTCTACATGGTTTAAAATTTCCTTAGTTATTCATTCTAATACTTTCTTGTACTCTGAATTTAGCATCTTTGTATCTGTAAGTTCACCTTAATCATATATCAAAATTCCTTTCCTCCATGGTCAACTCAAAGAGTTGATCACCAATCCTTCATCCAACTCCTCATCTCTACTCCTATTATTGATATTCTCATGCCCTAGAATCCCTGTGGATCGACCTAGAAAGCTATACACCCTACATAAATCTATCATCCATAGCTTCCTAGCTTATAAATAGTAAGTTTTGTTAGGCTTGAATACACGACGACCTCGAGCCTATCAATATGTCCCAACTTGAATCTCGGGTCTAGGACTATGGCAATAGAAAACATAGGCTTACTCCTCACCTGTATATGATATTTCATCAATTTCTCCTTCATCACTGTGTATGCCTGTCATAGTGTCTTTGCTTGGTTGTTGCTCATTTTTTCCCTTGTGAGATCTTGTAGATGATAAGTTCAATTAGAAGGCCATAAAGTCCCGATACATTTGGAAATTGAATTTATTTGGAATTAGAAAAGACCTCAGTTGCCTCACGAAAAGCCAAGAGCTCATTTGCAAACATCTTTAAGAGCTCCCATTCATCGTCCCTAATTAAAAATTTTACCTTATTTGTGTTTTGATGCCGCTTGCCATTACCTTCAATACTTCTCTTTTTTTCGAAGCTGCCTCACTCATGTCATATGATGAATTCCACCGAATCCGAACATCCTCAACAATAATGTTTTTATTTGGCATTTCTAACTCATCATACAAATTCTTATAGTGATAAATCATCTTAGGAGAATGATTAACTGCAGTGATAAGTTTTCAAAGTCTATGAAGAATCTCACCAAATGGTTTTTGACTAATGGCTTATAGTCCCTCTATATGTTTGTCGTCATCCTCACTATCTGAATATGACTTGTCATTACCGAGCTCCTTTAAGCTGCTTTGTATTGCTAGATTGAGAACATGGGCCATGCAAGGGGTGAGATAGTTCTCTATAAACCTTGAACTAGAAACCTTCAAAAATTTCTCTAAGTTTGCTGCCATTGTACTAGTGTTTCTTGCATTATCAGTTGTAATTGCGCATAACTTCAAAAAAAAGGAAAACAAGTATTTAGTACAAAAAAATGAAAAAAAAAACTCTTACCTTATCCATCAAATTGTAGTATATGAGTATTTCATGCAATACTTTTGCCATATGTGCACCTCCATGAGATTCACACAATTCTTCAACAGTAAGAACAGCTTCATGAAGGTTCCACATGTCGTCAATCCAATGAATCGTAACTCCGAGTATTCCTAAATGATTTTTTAGTAGTCCAAGTGTCCATTGTGAGTGATACTTTTTCAATTGGTTGAAACAGTTGTAGTGTTTTGACCTTTTCGTCATCAAACTTTGTGAGGATGCCACATCGTAATGTGTTTCCACTTGGAAGAGACACATCACATTGTGCAAAATAGGAACAAAAAGCTTCAATTTATGGATTCTCAAGGGTTGCAAAGGAAGTATCAGTCTTGATTATCAAATCAATGCATCTTTCCTTAGTGAGCTCTTGAATTCTTCCCAAATATTTACTTTTTTTGAGAAAAAATATTTGTGAGTGGATTTAGATTACTTGAAGGCTTGAGATCCCTATAAATAAGGAGATGACACTTTTCTAATTGTTTCGATAGTGCTTCCTATCTTGTCTCTCTTTATTATCAGCTCTCTTGAGGGGCTGCTTTGCTTACAAATATTACAACCGTAATCGCCATTGCAATTCTTTGTATAATAGACCAATATTTGGGAAACTTTCTGATGTTGTGAGGAATTTATAGTGTTCACACTTTCAGAAATATGTGTCTCAATATCATTTGAGGCAATCTGCAAAAAAGTAGATGAATGATGATATCAAACACTTTTTTAAGATATAGAAAAATATTTCATTCATGATCAATGTGAAATTATGTAAAAGAATACAATATCAGTTACCTCATCTTGAGGGATATCCATTTGAGGTCGTCGATGCTCAATGATTGTGAACATAAATTTTTACAATTCACATAATAAGATGATGCTTAAAAAAATTATGATAAAATTATTCTATTTACCTACTAAGAAAAATAGGTATCTAAAAAATACAAAAACCTTTCCATATCCACTACTTTTGCATGATAAATAATTCATGTCTAAAAAACCCCCTCTAGAATCAAAGGAATTGGAGCTCATGGGATTCAGAAAAAATGAAGAAGAATTCTATGTTTTTCTTTCTATAAAATCAGAGTTTAAGAGACCGAAAAAATAAAAGAAAGAATAAGAATAATATGAAAAATGAAAGGAAATGGGTTGCTTTGGTTTATGACTATGGTCATAAATGACCACAGTTAGTGTACAAAGAACTAGTAAACCCTCCATTAAAATAGATAGAGAGAGAGAGAGAGGGAAGGGCAGGTGATAACATGCTAATTAGACATGATAATACATGATTATTGATGCATATTAAGGCATAAATGATTTCATTCCTATGCATGTTATCATATTTATGAGTATTTATCTATCATTCTATGAAAAAGTCATTGTAATCTCAAAATACTTTAAATTAGGGTTAATTATGATAAATTAAAAGATAAATAATTTTATAACCTATCTTTACTAGAGATTATAAATGGTTTCTAAAGTTAAATAATGAGAGTAATCATTTTTATAAACATTTACTTAATTTTCTAAAGTTAAAATCTTAAAGAAGTAAATGTATTTTTAAAAAATAAATTAAAACTCTTGTTATTTATTAATTTTGACTTTTTATAATGATACATAATTAAATTTATGATCAAATGAAAGAAATTTTGATTAATTTGGAGTTATATTTTGAAATTTATGAAATTTTTAATTTTTGCGTACTTTTTCCTGAATTTTTCTGACATTTTAATAAATTTCTAAGGATTTTCTGAAATGAAAAATTGATTTTTTTAATTTAATATCGATTTTTCAGAATATTTTCAAAGTGCAGGTGACGTGGAGTGATCAGAACCATTTGATCAATTGCGATTGATGATCGCAATGAGGAGGCGACGTGACGGCTTGTGGAACGTCCGATCGCGCGCGATATCAAGCGTCGATCTTTACTTAAGATCGATGGACACATGGCTTCATCGGGTACACCGGATCGCTTCTAATCTCGACCGTTGATCGAGAGAGTCTTAACGGTCGAGATTAAAACACATCGAAACGAATCGGATCGCCGATGGACGTGACTTAATCATAACAGTTCAGGATAAACCATTTCATCAGAACCGTTAATTAAATCGATCAGACAGTTACACCAAAAAACACAATAAATTGAGATGTTCTTCTGATTTGTAAAGCATTTGATAGAAAATGAATACAATTGATATGTTTAGACACCAAATCTCTTCAATCTCTTGATCCTAACCTCTTTTAGACTCAATTCCGCGTCCATGGAGTGCTTATGATCAAGATTTGGGCAAAAGACCAAGAAGAAATCGAAGCTTGAACTCGAGGATCGTGATTTTTAGATTTTTTATGAAAAGCCTTAATCCCGGCGATTAATTGGGTTAATCCAATCGTAATTGTGGGTTAGTGGAGTCGGTTTTCATTAATCTTTCGTCTATTACTGTTTAATTTTTGTTTAGATTAGGAAATTAGATTAATTTCAACTCAATTTTCGTTAAAATCCTGATTTTAAGTTTTGGAAATTACCTCTCACTTTGATCTTCAATTTCTCCGCAAAATCAAAGTCAAATTCAATGAGTTTTTATTCCGTGGAATTGTCTTGAAGTTCTCTTTCATAATCTACCATTTTCCCCAATTTCAACCATGGATTCATCGTCCGATTTGATCAAATTTGAAGAGATCATAAAAAATTTCCCTAATTCCCTATGGATTCGACCCTTATTTACCATGATACCCCTCAATTTGAGATATTTTTATCAAATTGGTAAGTTTGGAATTATTTTTGACTCTTGACCGTGTGCAATTGATGACCACTTGGTCTTGATCCATCAGCAGGGTAGGCAGAGGGGGTAGGGGAGATAGTGAAAGAGGTAGAGAGAAGACAAAGAGAGACAGAGACCAAGAGAAATAGAGAGAAGAGAGAGAAGACAAAAAGAGAGGAGAGAGAGAGAAGAAAGAGAGGGAATAAATAGAGAGAGAAGACACAGAGAGAGGAGAGAGAGGGAGTGAGAAGATAGAGAGCGAGAGAGAGAAGACAAAGAGAAAGAAGAGAGAGAGATCTTTATTGAACGTTTCTAACAAGAGATCTTCAGCGACAAGTGTGGATTTCCCCTAGAAGAAGAAAAGAGAAAGAGGAACAAGAAGAAGAGGAATTTCCCAGGCCGTTCATTGTCTTCTTTCTTTCCCATTCTTCCCTCTTCTGCACTTAGCACTCTCTCTTCATGGGTGGATTGATGTCATATGAGGCGGTAGAGTCGGCAAATAAGGGGCCGTGGACGACCTACATCATCTTTGCCTTCTGTTGTGCGCTCTTGAATCTGGTGAATCACATGAAAGTATGATTCCGTTCAACTTTTCCTCGGAGCAAACAAGGGTTAGCCACGCAGTACGGGCCCTCTGACTATTTTTTCCATTCATTATCTTTCAGGATCAGTCGTTAGTTTTGGCTAAGTTCATGGGCTGGAGATAAAAGAAGGAAGAATTTCACTTAGTTCAGAGATTCCTCATAGCGAGGTGGACATTTACCTCCTCAACATCAGCCAGGTTTTCCTCAACTTTGGCATTCAGCTGCATAAGAACCCTACTTTTTGACAAAATTAGCGTCCTGCTTTTTATTCATCACCTAGAATCTTGTGCCTCTCTTTTTATTTTTCACATCAAAGTCCTTAACATGGATCATAGAAGCTCTTTCCCTGTTCCACAGTGTCATGCATTTATACATGCAATCACCCGATTTTTAATTTATTTCAATGCTTAACCACGTCATTTGAATGCATCTTCTCATAAAATCAATGTGTTTTTGATATGCCATCTCATTTTTCCTAATTTGTTATTTTGAATGATTTTATGGTCAATTTTAAAATGTTTTTGCCTCATTTTTCTTAAGATCAAACATTTCAAAATCTACATGCTTGATATTTAATGATTGCAAGACATGAGGAAACATTAGAGATGAGAATAAGATAAGAAGAAGAATAAGAAGAAGAATTAAACTAAATATTTAATTTTTACATAAATATTTAAGTTTGAATTTCCAAATCAATCTATGTCAAGTAAAAGTTTCAACATTACTAAAAATATAAGTTTATAATCTACTACTAAAACTTTTATCCTTCAACTATGGTTCATATGTTGCCTGAAGCTCCCCGATCTACCAATAGTGAATTGAATAATAGAGAGTCATCGTCTATCCACCATGGGTTACATGGACTTTGAACGAGTCCCCACTCACCCTACCAAACAAACCCTTACCCCCCAAAGAAGTTTTCAAAGTATGAAAGACAAGAAGTCATTTCTAATTCAAATCTCTAAATCTCAATGATAAAATAGTCAATGTGAATATAATGTAATAAAATGAATGGATAAAACTTTCCTTGCTTGTTCCCATTTTAAGCATAGATTATTGAACATTGATATGTTGTCTTTCATTTTTGGCCTTACATGTGCATGAATGTCAACTTATTTAGTTGATCTTTGTTTTTAGGTGTTGATGTAGTCCGACTTGACCCTTGAATTTTCCACATTTAGACTTTTGCATACTTTGATTGTCTCTTGAATTGAGTTGATGTGTGATGATTATATCCTTGACTTTAGTTTGTATGATTTTGACATGCTGTGATTAACCCTCAAAGTATTGATTTGAGTCAGAAATTTGGACTTCTGAAAGCCTAACCTTCAAATCCATCTAGAAAATATTATAGATGGTTATAGTAATTTGAATAAGATCAAGATATATCATCAGACCAATGCATCTAGATTGATTCGTCCTGAAATCTACACTGAAGGACATTAAATGTATATAATATAGCAAAAAAATATTTGAGTCAAATATATGAAAATAGTGACTATGTAAAGATGAATGAAATTTATTCAAAATGATAGTCTGAAAAATTAATAAAAGTGAAAGAATTGAATAAAATAGAAGATAAAATACACACACACACACACACACACACACACATATATATGAGACATACTGCATCCAAAGCTTTAATGTGGTGATTTGAATACAAACTTTGACTCTAAGTGGAAAAATTTTAATTGGAACATAAACTTCGATAGATATTTCATTCAATATATTTATGGAATGAATGATTCTTTCTTTGTGCATGATGAATATTGACAAAAAAAATTTCATGCAGTCGTTGAATACACACGATCTTGTCTCAAAAAAAGTTCCAAACTCGCCAATTAAAGGATCAAATCACTAATTAAATAGTATAGTGGTGAATAAGGGTCAAATCCACGAAGAAATAAGGGAAATTTTTTAGATATCTTTCAAATTCAATCAAATCAAATGATGAACTGAGGTAAAATAAGGGATTTTAATATATTAAGAAAGATAACTCCAAAACGAATCCACAGAATCAAAAATCACTAAATTTGGATTAAAATTCAAGGAGAAATCAAGATTTGAAATTGAGGTAGACTATGATCGCAAAAATAAGTGAAAATATTGAAATTAAAACTAAATTAAACTTAATCTACGATTCAAAATGTAAATCTAATGCTAAATGATGAAAGATTAGGATGAAAACACGCAATCTAACCCAAAGTCGTGCTTGAAGTGATCCAATTAGTCGCTGAATTCAAGGCTTTTCATTCCGCAATTTTGAAAACAAAGTTTGGCATTCAAGATGTGATTTCTTCAGATTCCCTCGATCAATTTATGATTTCAAACACTCCTTGGACGCGGAAATGAGTCTATAAGATGCAGAAATCAAAAGATTCTTAGATTGTGGTATCTAGATATTTTGATTTACTCAAAAATCCAAGAATAGTTTTCCGTCGCGAAGAACATTTCAATTTATAGGTGAAAGTAGGCGTAACCATCAAATAAGTCGATTCATCTTTAATTAACGGCTGAGATTAAACGTCGTTTGATGAATCGATGTCATTATATTGCATTCATCCGATCGAAGATGAAGCGTCCAGATTTCATCACATCGCGCCTGAAGAGAAGCTGTCGCTTGATTTCCTCTGTTCGATCTTCATCGGAAAATCGTGATGAATCCACTTGTCCATCGGGTGCATTTAATCTCGACCATTATAACTCCAAGATGAACGGCTGAGATTAAACATGGTTTGATCAAATCATCGTCTAATCTGATTCTGAGTCGTACCCCCTGCGAATAAGTGACATCCGACGCATGCGATTTAATCACGCGTTCGGACGTTTCACACTACGCCACATCACCTTAAACATAATGAAATAAAAATAGTCCCACACAGAATAATTTATAATGTTTTATCAACTATTTAAGATACACCAGATTAATGGGTTAGCTTAAATCTGAAACGGATGCTCTAAGCCATTTATTAATTCTCACGCACATGTGCGCACACACGCGCATGAGCACACGCATCACGCACATCACGCACACACGCGTATACGTGTCACACACACACGTACACGTGTCACTTTGTGGCGACACTCTGCCACGTCAGCGCGCCGTTTAAAAACATTTTTTTAATTCTTTTAAATTGTTTAAAAATAAAAAATAGAGTTAAATAAATTCAGAAAAATTTCCAAAAAATTCCTTGAAATTAGAAAATTCATAACTTTAAAAATAAAACTCCAAATTAATTCAATTTTTTTTATCAGAAATTGAATTATCTATCATTATAAAAATTCAAAATATTAAAATAACGAGAGAATAAATATAAATTTCAAAAATACACTCATTCATCTTATAAAATAAATTTAGAAAAATACATGTGTAAATAAAAATATTTTCTCTTGTCATTAAATCTTGAAAATTTAGGATATCAAATACAAATGGGAATACAATTATATTCTTAGAATTATGCATAATTATCCCAAAATGCTATATTTTTATATCATAACCTAAAATTACATAAAAGGATAGATATGCACTTAAAACATGATAACATGCATACAAATGGAACAATTAATGCCTTAATTTTCATTAATAATCATGTAAATTCATATATAAATTGCATGTTATCAAATATCTTTATGATGTTTTACTAAATTGATTGATTACTACAAGGAAGCAACATAAGCTTTGTCAATGTTGTCTTTCTTGATCCAATATTAATCGTTATTGAATCAAGGGTGGTCTGATGATCAAACTATATTGTGCTTGATCCTGGTTTCAAAATATTGTCTAAAAAATTTTGGGGTTATGAAGTGACTCATTTATGACAGCATAATGGAAACATATATAGTTTCAACAAGAGATAAAGAGAGACAAAGAGACATCAACCTTGCTTTTCTCACCTTTTTTTTTATATCATCATGATTGATTTATCAAATAGGCCAACTCACATGCTCTAAGCTTCTTTTTTTTTCCTTTTTCAAACCAGCTCACTTATATCCTGGTAAGCTTTCATAAGTGAGCTACTCTACTAAGCTTTCATTTTTTTCACGAGTAATCTATTAATATACCACTATTTTATTTGCATCCAAATGATAAATTTTTCTACTCACAATTCACTCAAGACGAAAATAAATCATCACAAATTTACTTCTTTTTTTTTAAAACATGAACTTTTGAATATGAATGTAAAATTTAGTCACCGATTTATGTTTAGTTATTTGAGTATTGAAGTATCACCATTTTTTTCTCCACTATGTATGGATTTCAATTTGGTCCAAATTTATTATGAAGATAGGATAGTTAGATAAAAGTATTAACAGCTTGAATGTGATGTCCATCTTACATAGTATAATTTTATTAAGAATAAAAATTAAGATACAGATTTTTATCTTTCCTCAAATAAATAATCAAATCATCCTACAGAAATCTTGTTTTAATTATTTTTAAAGGGTAAGTACATCAATTCAAAGTATTGTCAATATGTTTAGAGCAAAAAGGGAAGATAACGGTAAAAGATATTTTGAGTTGATCAACAAAGGCGACCTCATTAAGCTCTTTCAGTATAGAGGATTTAATTGAAAATATTGTAAAACAAGTTTTTGTTACTTATTAAAGCTATGTGAGTAGAACAATAATGAGTTAGATGCTTAATTAATTAAAAAACCATTTTCTAATTGTTTTATTCTATCTGAAAAATGAAGTAGTTATAAAAAAATTAGTTATATTCGAATAATATTTTGATAATAATTTTAGAACAAATTATTACTCAGTGAATGGGTGTCAACGTCAAGTCTTTCTAGGAACGGAGTCGGTGCTCAAGTTCACACAAAATTTGAGACGGAGTAATTTGAAAAATTAGTGATATGATAATAGATAGAGACTTCAATATCTCTCACTTCTTCATTGAATATTGAAGAAGATTTCAAGTTTTACGTGAAGCATCGCAAGGAAGTTACACTCAAAAAGAAATAAAACCAATAACTTGCGACATGTGATTTATGAGATATTTTCCCTCTCATGTTCTTAGTAAAAAGAATAGTGAGAGAGAAAACCAAGGGAGTCATTAGTTATCAAATCTTCAAGGCGCAAAGGTATAGAGTGTTCTCAAAAATGGTTCTAGTTTTGTAAAGAATTTCGACATATTGATTTGTATGACCATGGGATAAGATTTAACGAGGAAAAAGGGGATCGATTAAAAAATTTTAATGAGAATATCAAAAAAGTTTAATTAAAATATCAAAAAAATTTAATTCAAATATCAAAAAATTTAATTAAAATTCAAAAGTGTAGTACTAAGTTTAGACTTTTTGTATTACTTAACTTTATATCAACAAAGATAAGGGACTGAAATATTCCTTCAGAACAGTAATTGGATCTGTTTGTCCTGATCATGATAAAGACGGCTTGATCAGTGGATTCAATCGATGATCTGATCCATAATTGATTGAGGTTCTACGATTGATCACCGCCACGCTAAGTCAATCTTAGAACCTCGATTAATGATCGATCAGAGATCCTACGATCGATCAGATATCCTACAATCATTACGAAAAAGAGATTTATCCGTTACCAGTAGAGTCGCTGCCGTCGATTTGGGCTTCTCCATCTTCTCCGGTCAGCGCCGGGTGATATCCGCCCTTCGGTTACATTGACCTCCAAATCACTGGTCAACACAGACTAGGTCGCCGTTTGATTGCGGAAGCTCCCGGGATGAACAGGCGCCCATAAAGCAAACCTGGATAGTCAAGCCTTCGCTGACCACCTCCAACTCTCCCCGGTTCTTCCGTCGTTCGTGCTCTATATATCTATGGCATAGGAGACTTATCAAGCCATAGCCTCTCACTCTCCTGTCTTTCCTCTTCTCGTTCTCGTATCCAAGAACCTAATCTTTTAATCGCCGGAGTATGGCATCCGCTGCAGTAGATCCATATCGCAAGAACGCCGAGGTCTGCCACGGCGACGCCGCCTGCAAAAAGAGACTGGCCGAGATCCTCAAGGATATCGGTCTCCCGCTGGGACTGCTCCCTTTGGACGACGTGGACGAGGTGGGCTTCAACAAGGACGAGGGGTTCCTGTGGGTGGTGCAGAAGAAGAAGCTGGAGCACAACTTCAAGGCCATCAAGCAGCTCGTCTCCTACGCTACGGAAGTGACGGCGTTAGTGGAACCGAAGAAGATTAGGAAGGTGACGGGCGTGAAGACCAGGGAGATGCTGCTCTGGCTGTCCGTCGTGGAGGTCTACATCGACGATCCGTCCTCGGCCAAGATCACCTTCAAGACTGGAACTGGCTTGGCCGACAGCTTCCCTGTTTCCGCTTTTGAACTACAGGAATGAATTTCCATGGAAGCGTATCGCGAAAACCGCATTATGATTTCTTTCAAAAGCTTTTAAGTTCCGATGTATTGCTACGGTTCAAATAATGAGATATCTTCGTTGAAGTATGAGCATTGTAGAGAGAGAAGAAGTAAACAGGTTAGTCCCAGGCTGCCACACGAAGAGCGTAATATTCTCTAGCGGGAGAGAGAGAAAGAGAGAGGGAGAGAGAGAGAGAGAGTCAACACCCTGTAGAAAAAATAAACACCCGCTCCGATGTCGATGAGGAGCAGGGACCCAGGTAGAAATAAATGCGGAAATCCAAATCCTGAGTACCGATATAAGAATAGAGAATAAATACCTTAAACAACGGCGAAGCCCTAATAAAGACAAGCAATGGGCCCCAAACAATGGGCCCATACAAGACAAAAGCAGACAAGAACGTATGGAGGGGGGGGGGATAACCAATTCCTGCACACAGAACCCCCTCTTTGTTGACTAGTCAAGGCCCCTTCTTGCATCAGCGATGGGGGGGGCTGACACAAGAGCGAACAAACTCCACCTTGGCAGACGACCCCATCGCCTAGACCTCTGGTGTTCTTGCCGCTCCACCGCGTTGCAGGCACTCCACCTTGATCAAGGTACCCGCAACATTCAACAAGTCCAAACAGTGTTTGAACTTCTCCACCATGACGACCTTCGTCAACATGTCAGCGGCATTCTCCTCCATGTGGACCTTCCTCCGTGACGACTTTCGTCAACAATGTGTTTTGACCCCGCATGGTAAACCTGGTTCTTTGCCAAACAAATGGCGCTCTAACTGTCACATAACAGAGAAAATCCACCTTCAAGGATACCGAGTTCTTTGATCAAACCCTTCAACCACAAGGCCTCCTTGGCTGCCTCCGTAGCTGCCATATACTCCACCTCTGTTGTAGACAATGCGACAGTAGCTTGGAGTGTAGACTTCCAACTCACAGGTCCACCCGCCAACGTAAACACATACCCCATAGTGGATCTTAGATTGTCAATGTCGCCTGCAAAATCATCATCAACATAACCACATACCAAGAGAGAACGCTTGTCAAAGAGAAGCCCCACATCAGTAGTGCCCTTCAAATATCAAAGAATCCACTTCACCGCGCACCAATGATCCTTCCCAGGATTGCTCATAAACCTGCTCACCAGCCCGACTGCGTGAGCGATATCAGGTCTTGTACAGACCTAGCATACATGAGAGACCCAACGGCACTGGCATAGGGAATTGACTTCATTTCAGCAATGCCTTCCTCAGATTTAGGACACTAAGCATTAGACAATTTGAAATGATTAGCTAGAGCAGTAGAGACTACTTTAGCATTGCCCATGCCAAAGAACTCAACAATCTTCTCAAGATAACTCCTCTGGGTGAGCCACAGACGACCATTTCCACGGTCTCTATGAATCTCCATCCCAAGAATCTTCTTCACAGCACCAAGATTCTTCATCTGAAACTCCCTGCTCAACAATGCCTTAAGTCGTGCAATCTCATGCAAATTCTTTGAAGCAATGAGCATATCATCCACATAGAGCATCAAATAAATAGGAGAACCATCTTCGCACAACCTCATGTAAACACAACAATCAAATTTGCACCTTGAATAGCCAATGTGTAACATGTACGAGTCAAACTTCTTGTACCATTGCCTTGGAGACTGCTTCAACCCATAGAGGGACTTCCTCAGTCTACAAACTTGCGTTTCAGCACCCAATACAACAAAACCTTTAAGCTGCTTGATGGAGAATTATTCCAAAACATGAACACAAGGGTTCCAAGTGAACCTATCCTCCTCCACCTCCTCTATATCCATCAACTTGAGAAATTATCCATTTATTAAATGGATCAAGAAGACCTCTCTAAATAATTGAAAGAGAGTGTAGATTCTAAGGGAATTATCTTCCCTCCTTCTCCTATTATACACTGATCCAAAGATTAACTTAGTCAAAAGAAATTAAACCCTTATCCTTAGAAACTTAGAATTCCTTGAATAGACCAAGTCAACCACCTTCCACCTTGATATAGGTTCCTAATTCCCAAACCATATCCACTATATCATAGGTACCTTGTATAGTTATGAATAATGATCTCAAAAAACGTCAATAGGAACATGCTTGTTGTCTGACGAGACTAAATTGTATGGTCGTTAAATGCACATGACTTAGTGTCAAAACAAAGTTCCAAACTTACCAATTTATGATTAATCAAAGTAATTAATTAGTATAATGGTAATTAATGGTCGAATCCACTGAGAATTAGGGAAATTTGAGAGATATCTTTGAAAATTCGGTCAAATCGGATGACGAATTGAGATTAGAAATTGGGCATTTTAGTATATTAAGAAAGACAACTCAATTTCAAATCCACAGAATCAAAAATCAGGTGATTTGGATAAGAATTCGAAGAGTAATCGAAATTTGAAGTTAAGAGAAATTTTCATTTCAAAAAACGATTAAAAACTGAAATTTAAACTAAAATTAAACTAATCTACGATGCTAAAAGTAAAATTAACACTAAATGATGAAAGATTAAGATGAAATCACGCAACCTAACCCAAAGTAGCCTTTGAAATGATCATATTAATCGCCGGATGCAAGGCTTTTCATTCCGAATTGACGAAGACGAAAATTGGAGTTCAAGATGTGATTTCTTCCTCCTCCTTCGATCAAAGTATGATTTCAAGCATTCAATTGAAGCGGAAATGAATCAAGAGTACTCAGAATCAAACGGCACGCGAAATGATGGATTAAACAAAGAGAATTTGTTGGATAATCGTGAACCTATTCTTTGTCGCGAAGAACAGTTTTTAAATAAAACGAAATTAATCTTCAGTCGTTGGATGAAACGCCCATCGCGATCGATGGTCACGATCGCGTGTCGTTTCACGAATCGTCGTTACCGCTTGATGACCGTCCAATCATCGATAAACGGTTGAGATGCTTTGATGAAGAGGTGCTTTGATGAATATTATCCGTTGGATTTTGATCCAGCGGTCGTGATGTCTCGAGGAGTCCATCGATCGCATAAAATCTCAGTCGTTATAACTCATGATCGGACGGCTGCGATCAACTCACTTCAGTGAGTATTTATGCACGTGCTTGATTTGTGATTTGATGGACCTCGGGTTCATCAGATCGATGCGCGCGATTGATCGCATCCAACGCTCCTAAGTTCGCCACGTGTCCTGAAATCAAAGAAAACAAAGGGACTTTAGTCCCACACGGAGAAAAACGAGGGAAGAAGACGCGTATATAATGTACACGATTTTATGGGGTTAATAACCTTGTCTACCGATAATCAGGAGACTTATATACTATATTAAACTATATATGTAAATATAAATATGCGCTGCCACGTGTCATCAGCGCCACGCGTCACATCCGCGCCACGTAGGCGCTCGCACCTGTCCACATGGCATTGAACCCCCATTTTTGCCCTTTTTTATTAATTTAAATATTTAAAAATCGAAATACAAAATCAAATAAATTAAGAAAAATTCTAGAAAAATTCCTAAAAGTTGTAAAATTCATAACTTTCAAAATATAACTCCAACTTAATTCAAATTTGTTTTGTTGGATTCAGAATTGAATAATCTATCATTATAAAGGGTTAAATTATTAAAACAATAAGAGAATAAATTTATATTAATTTTATACATTTATGTATTATATAAAATAAATTTATAAATACACATAAATGTAAATAAAAGTCTTTTCTCTTATATTTTCATCCTTAAAACATGATTATGATCATAAATATAATTATGATTAAAGATTATAATGTTTAATTATGCATAATAATCCATAAATTGATGTATTTTAAGATCATAACATGAATTTACACAAAATGATAGAAATATACTTAAAATATGATAACATGCATATATTTGTTGTGATTAATGCCTTAATTTGCATTAATAATTATGTAATTACATGCATAAATAGCATGTTATCATTGTCCCATTCCTTCTCCTTTGAAACCCACCCATAGATAGAACTTTTAAGAGAGATCTATTTACTATCAGTTATGAAAGAATGGTATGCGGAACCTACTTCAAGACAAAGTCTTTGCATGAGTAAAATCATGCCTTATCAATATGAAGAAACTCGCAACGAAGAAGACTATGATTAAGGAGTGAAGATTACCTTCCCACGGTCACCACTACATCAAGAAGGCCTTAACGGGATTTAAGAACCATGAATATTTAGTCTCATGTCTGAAGAAGTGACTAAAAACATGACTGACAAAGAAAACGGGTTCAATAAGACCCCATATCTCATCCATCAATCACTACAAAGCATCAGATAGACATGAAACCCTCTACGGCAATACTATCAGTGCAGTCCCCGTAAAATTAATTTACCTACATAAACACAATGAGGTCAAGCCCTACTCAGCATGATTATGACAACAATTAAAGCCTGACCCACGCTTGTATGAAGAGTGAATGTCCTAAAGAAGGATATTCAGCAAAGACTCAGCAAAGACAATGCTCTACTCAGCAAAGACTTCACGCACAGTTCAGTCCGTGATTATCCCATGCGAAGCAAAACTCCACGACCTTGAACAATAACAAGACTTGAGTGGAATTCTCTCCCCGAGACTGTAGCTGGCCAAGCTCACAATGTGCATCGTCAAATGAGAAACGACCCGTGCTTGGGTGTTGCTGCTGGCACCTACGATCTCCTACAACTTGCTATGATAAATGCATGTCAGATTCACAAGTTGATCTTGATCTTTCTACGGTACAAGCTTTTGTCGTGGATCAAGTAGTTATCAACACCAACTTAACGGAATTTGCTCGATGAGAAGAAAAGCATGAACACCTGGCTAACCCTCCAGTTTGTTCACGGACGGCACGTCATCCCGACAAGATTCCACAAAAGGAAATCGAGTCAACCTTGTTGACTCTAATTACTACAACGACTCCTGACAGTTCTAAAACTTGGCGGATCATCACTACTGAAGAATAACCACCATTCTGATGGCCACGATTACCTCAAACTATCAGGAAATCCAAACTTCCCGCATCCTTCCCTGCTGACGTGGAATACTGAAGAATAGTTCCACCGTCACGAAGAGACACCATGACTCCCCAGACGCGAAACTTCCCTTCTCGACGCATGAATAACTACTCATCCACAAAAATACTTCCGCAAAATGACGCCTCTCCGTAACTTCCTTCTCTTTCTTTCTATAAGAAAGACAATTGTAAACGAAAACCTTAGTTGTTTTATGAGAAAATTGGTTACCTTTGTGTTCTCGTGTTTCTCCCGTATCTCCTCCATTCCCTCTTCCGCAATCTCTCCCTTTGAGTTCTATCCTTCTCTCTATTCTCCCTCCCGTTCTGTCATCTTTCAATCACTCCACGTCAAAATGCAAATAGTGGAAATCCTGGATCATCTTGGTGAATCAACGAGCATTCACTTCCCCTCCATTTCAGGTATCATCCTCCCTTACTTTAACGTGATTGATAGTTCATATTATATATCGTAAGTCCACATTAGATTTCCCGCTTCCTCTATTCTCCTCCGTCACTCTACCTATTTTCGTCGCTCTTTCACTCTCTCTCTATTCTCTATATTATAATATATATTATAATCTCTTCACCGTTATCCACTCTAAATAATCTCTCCCTCAATCACATTTGCATTCCTATATCCTGTATCATCTATTTTATATCATATATTCATTCTTCTCTTCTTATCATCATATCTATCCTATATCATCTATTTTGTCTTCCCTATCTTATTATATACACTCTTATCATCTTTTCTATCCTCTCCTACATTATTCTCACTGATATCACTTCATAGGTCCTCCCTAATTGTAGGAATATTTCATAGATAATTTCAGTAGATACTCATATTATATCTCAGTCATTCATCTATAATATATCCATACTTACACTATTATCTCCTTACATATCATCACCTAGAAATATTCTACATCACTGCTACATGTAGATTACTTCCTCCAATTCCCCATGGAGAAACGTCGTCTTCACATAAAGCTGCTCCAACTCCATGTTATCATGCGCAACCACTGCTAAGATCATGCGAATAGAGGTGTGCTTCACAACATGAGAGAAGATTTCTTTATAATCAACTCCTTGTTTTTGCGCAAAACCCTTTGCGACAAGCCGTGCTTTATATGCTAGTTGCTCCATCTCAGAAAGTGGTGCCTTTTTCTTGAACACCCACTTACATTCGATTGCCCGCTTCCCATGTGTAAGTTCAACCAAATCCCACGTTTGGTTCTTGTCCAATGATGTGAATTCCTCGGACATCACCTGCAGCCACTTCTCCTTCCCTGGGCAACTCATTGCCTCCATGAAGGATGTCGGTTCTCCATCTCTTGCAAATAAAGCAACAGCAACATAATCATCAAGGTGAGCCGGCGGCCTAACCACTCGCCGCTCACGCCGAGTCACAATACTATCAGAATTCTTGGTGGCCTCCTCAATGGATATGCCTTCTTCAGTCGAGTTGGGTGGATCTTGCACATTCTCCACCTCCACCCAAGTCTTCTCCGAGACTTTCTTGCCACTTGAATTCTGATCTACTTTCTCATTTGATGGCTTCAACATGTGATTTTCATCAAAAACCACATCCCTGCTGAACACGATCTTCTGTGCTTCAGGATCCCAAAGTCGATAGCCCTTTACTTCATTGCTATACCCCAAGAAGATACACTTTATAGACTTCGGATCAAGCTTCGATCTCTCATCAGCAAGCGTAATGACATAACCTAGACATCCAAAAATGCGCATAATGGAATAGTCAATAGGTTTTCCAGTCCATACCTCTTCGGCCACTTTCCCATCAAGAGCAGCATTTGGCAATCTATTGACCAGATAAACCGCCATCTAGACAGCCTCAGCCCAAAACTCCTTAGACAGTCTAGAATTCAACTACAAACACCTCGCTCTCTCAGCAATTGTGCGATTCATGCGTTCTGCAACGCCATTCTGCTGGGGGGGGTCTTTTTCACGGTAAAGTGGCGGCGGATCCCACGCTCTACACAGAATTGATCCAAATCAGAATTCTTGAATTTTGTCATGTTGTTAGTCCGCAAGACCTTGATCTTCCTCCCCGTTTGGTTCTCAACTCTTATGCACCAAGTCTTGAAACAAGAGAGTACCTCTGATCCTCTGACTTGTGCTTCAAGAAATAAACCCAAACTTTCCTGGAAAAATCATCAACAAAGGTCAGAAAATGACAAACTCCACCTTTGCTCATCACATCAACCGGCCCCCATACATCAGCATGAATATAATCAATGACACCTTTCGTGTCATGTTTTTTTGTCTTGAACATCACCCTGCATTGTTTGCCCATGACACAGTACTTGCAAAATTCCAATTTTCAAGACCTTACCCTGGGTAGCAGTTCACGTGCGTGAAGCTTCAGCATACCTCTTTCACTCATATGGCCCAAGTGCAAGTGCCATAAGAACGTGTCGTCTATCGTAGGCTCATGTGGTGTAGCATCTGCAGCTCCACCTATCACAGTGCTTCCTTCAAGCTTATAGATATTGCCTCATAGACGTGTCCCCTTCATCGCAACAAGCGCTCCTTTACAAACTTTCAAAATTCCGTTCCCGGCCTTGACCGTGCACCCAGTCGCTTCAAGATAACCAAGGGAAATCAAATTTTGTCGCATCTCCGGCATGTGGCGCACATTCCCCAAGACTCTGATTGCTCCGTCAAACATGTGGATCTTCACCTTAACAACGCCGACAACCTTGCAAGGAGAATTATTTCCCATAGAAACAACTCCTATGGCACTCGAATAAGAGTGAAACCAGTCAACTTGAGGACATGAATGATAAGAGCAACCAGAATCTAATATCCAAGAGTCAACTATTTCATCACTGACAAAACGAATGTGTATGGTCGTTTAATACACACAATGTCGTGTCAAAAAAATTTCAAACTTACCAATTTTAAGATTAATTCATGAATTTAAGGATATAATGATAAATAGGGTCGAATCCACGGAGAATTAGGAAAATTTGAGAGATATCTTTGAAATTCGATCAAATTAGACAATGAATTGAGTTTAGAAATTAGGCATTTTATAATATTAAGAAAGATAACTCAATTGTGAATACACGGAATCAAAAATTGAGTGATTTGGATTAGAATTCATTGAGTAATCGAAGTTTGAAAATGGAAGAAAAATTCGATCGCGAAAATGATTTAAAACCAAAATTAAACTGAAATTAAACTTAATCTACGATTCAAAATGTAAGTCTAATACTAAATGATGAAAGATTAAGATGAAAACACGCAATCTAACCCAAAGTAACCCTCGAAATGATCCAATTAATCGCCGGATTCATAGCTTTTCATTCCGCGATTTTGAAGACGAAGATGGCGTTCAAGATGTGATTTCTCCTTATCCTCTCGATCAATTTTTGATTTCAAACACTCCTCTGATGCGGAAATGTGTCAAGAAGGAAAAGAAATCGATTGACGCTTGAATTGTGGTGTCTAAATAGTTCGATTAATCTCGAAAATCCAAGGCTATCTTTTTCGTCGCGAAGAAAATTAGTTTTCTAGAAGAAAAGAGGCGTAACCGTCGGATGAGATGGTTCATCATGATCAACGGTCTAGATGAAGCACCCGTTGATGAATCGTCACGATCAAGTCGCACCCGTTCGATCAAAAATGGAAGGGTAAGATGCGTCCACCTCGCACGAGGAAGAGACGCGTTGTTTCGTCATTTTCGGTGGATCTTCATCGGATGGTCATGGTGAGTCCACACGTCGTCAAATGATTCGTCAAAAGGTTCACTTAAACCGATTTACAGCACGTGCTTTGATTGATAATTGGGTGGACTCTGCGTCCACGCGATCTAAGCGCGATAATCCACACGCTTTAATCTGACGCATTATATTCATCCATGTCACCTGAAATTCAAAATAAAGATGGAACATAGTCCCACACGGAAAAAAATAAAGGATTTGACGCATTTAAAAGGTAGGGTGGCTTAATGGGTTAGAGAATTCCAATAATCGAGATGCTTATACTATATATCAATATACTAATATATATAAATATATATCGCGCACACACGTGTCACCTTTGTGCCATGTAGGCGCCCGCATGGGCTCGCGTGGCTCTGCCGCGTGGCCTTGCGTGCCACGTCGCATCCATGCGAGTCCTGCGCAAGAAAATAACCCCTTTTTTGCCCTTTTAAAATTTTTTTAATCATTTTAAAATCAAAAATACACTTAAATAAATTCAGAAAAATTCCAAAAAAATTCCAAAAAATTGTAAAAATCATAAGTTTCACAATACAACTCCAAATTGATTCAAATTTGTTTGGTTGGATCAGAAATTGAATAACTATCATTATAAAAAGTCAAAATATTAAAATAGTAAGAGAATGAATTTTAATTAAATAAATACATTCATGTATCTTTTAAAATAAATTTATAAAAATACATGAATGTTAATAATCATAATTTCTCTCATCATATAATCATGAAAACATACTTTTGATCTCAAATATAATTAGGATTAAAAATCATAATTTTTAATTACCTATAATTATCCATAAAATGATGTATTTATAGATCATAACATGCAATTATGCAAAATGATATAAATATAATTAAAATATGATAACATGCATACAATTAGAACAATTAATGCTTTTATTTGCATTAATAATCATGTAAATTCATGTATGAATAGAATGTTATCAATCAGCCGCAACCAGGGCAAAGTAGACATCTCCGTCACTATCTTCTCCAGCCTTTGCGACATTAGCTGTACTCTTCTCACTAACGTTTGCCTTCCCATTCTTCGTCTTTGGACAATCTCTCCTCAAGTGCCCCTTCTGATGACACTTATGGCAAGTTTGGTTTTTTAACCAATTGGTCTGAGACTTGGACCAGGCCCTCTCTCCCTGCTTTCCCTTCTCATTCTGCCTTCCACGTTCCTTCCCGTTCTTCACGTAGAACGACTCACCATGAGTATCTTCAGCACCTTTCTTCCGCTGATAATACTCCATCAAGATTGTAATAACATCTTCAAGACCTAGAGCTTTGGTCCCATGCAACAAGGTCATCACAAGATGATCATACGAATCGGGAAGCGACATGAGCTGAAAAATAACTTTGTTCTCGTCAGAGAACTCCTCTTCTATCTTCCTCAAATCTGTAATCAACTGATTAAAGCAATCAATAGGAGCAGATAAGTCAGCACCTTCAGCCATACGCAGCCCAAACAACTTTCTCTTCAACGCCAGCTTACTCATCATCGATTTCGACGCAAAGCATTTTCCTAACTTCTCCCATAGTTGAGCAGGGTCATCCTCGCCAAGAACATGATAGAGAGCACTATCCGAAAGACAAGAGCGAATAGTACTCGCAGCCTATCTCTGAAGCCGAAGCCAATCAGATGACGTAACACTATCAGGTTTTCGCATGTCCAATGTCGATGACAGATCATACTGGATCAACAAGTCATACACCCGTTGCTGCCATAGGTTGAAGTTCGATGAACTATCAAGCTTTTCAATATCAATACGAGACGATGTCGACGCCATCTTAAGTCCAAATAATCACAACCTGGCTCTGATACCACTTGTAGAAAAAATAAACACCTGCTCCAATGTCGATGAGGAGCAAGGACCCAGGTAGATATAAATGCGGAAATCCAAATCCAGATTGAGTATCGATATAAGGATAGAGAAAAAATACCTTCCATAAGAGGGGGAGACAGGATAGAGAGATTCCACGGCAAGAAGAATGAGCAGAGGATAAACAAGCTCTTTCACCAGAGCTGAAAGCACCTCACGCCAGCTGCAGTTCATTAATTACCCTAAGACAAGGGCGAAGCCCTAATAAAGACAAGCAATGGGCCCCAAACAATGGGCCCATAGAAGACAAAAGCAAACAAGAACGTACGGAGGGGGCCGGGATAACCATTCCCGCACACAGAACCCCCTCTTTGTTGACTAGTCAAGGCCCCCTTTCTTGCATCAGCGATGGGGGGCTGACACAAGAGCCAACACACCCAATATGAAGGAAGGAAGAATTTCACTTAGTTCAGAGATTCCTCAAAGCGAGGTGGACATTCACCTCCTCAACATCAGCCAGGTTTTCGTCAACTTTGGCATTCAGCTGCATAAGAACCCTCCTTTTTGACAAAATTAGCGTCCTACTTTTTATTAATCACTGGGCAGTCCTTGACCTAGATCATAGAAGCTCTTTCCCTATTCCACAGTGTCATGCAATTTTTACATGCAGTCACTCGATTTTTAATTCATTTCAATGCTTAACCACGTCATTTGAATGCATGTTCTTATAAAATCAATGTGTTTTGGATATGCAATGTCAGTGTTCCTAAGTTGTTACTTTGAATGATTTTATGGATAATTTTAATATGTTTTTTGCGTGATTCTTATTAAGATCGAACATTTCAAAATCTACATGCTTGAGATTTAATGATTTCAAGACATAAGGTAGCATGACAGATGAGAATAAGATAAGAAGAAGAAGAAGAACAGATAAACTAAATATTTAATTTTGACGTAGTTTGAATTTCCAAATCAATCTATGTCAAGTAAAAGTTTCAACATTACTAGAAATATAAGTTTATAATCTACTACCAAAAATTTCATTGACATGTGAACCAATTCTATATTTTATTGATACCTCACTCTAAAAAGTATGTGAACCATTATTATTTTCTAAAAAAATACAATTTGAAAAGGTCTTAAGGTCAAAATTTATGGGGTCCTATGTGGCACAAATTTATATGACTAAGTTTAACAATATAAAGGGTTTCTTTTATTTCTTGGTAACATGGCACCATTATAGCCATTAGATGTCGCTAATGAATATCACCCATCTATCATCACTTGAGTACGATGCCCATGTTGGCAAAATGTGCCCAAAGAAAAATTATGTATCTTAATTTAAAGGACTTGGGTTCAAAAAATTTTAGGGATCAACTATTGATGCAACAATAGGAAGGTCTTTGGACTTTCTATTTTCACTTAAACATCACAAACTATTACATTATTTTCAATATGGAGATTGTTCTTGATGTTAAGGAAATATGATCTTGAGATCATTCTTTGTGACCATGAATTCTAGTGTTTGAGTAGATCATCATCAACCAATTTGGAGAGTATCCAATGATCATCAAGACAAGCGAGTAAGTTCATATTTGAAAAAAATTTATCATTGGGTAATTTCATAAACCAATTTATGTTGTCGATAAAATTAATTACCACTTCAAAAAATTTTGAAGGAAGTGTCTACACAAGTACATCAAGGAAATAAGTAGTCATTGAGGAAAATATGACCCAATAAGCTCGGTAACACCAGAGTGAGGATAAACTAGTTATTTATTATTTGATCACTGTTTTAGCCTAATTATATTGTAATGTGACTAGCTTGTTAAGTGTATATCACTTTCATTTATGGGTACCAAGGTTCATTAAAAGAGTGAACGCCATCAATCTTGAGGAAAGATCAATATCTAGATGATATAGAGCCACATCATGGTCTGATTGTTGGGATCTGATGTCGATAACTTTCCAAAATTTCGATCAAACCATCAAATGCAGCAGAAAACATTGAATCAGGTATTCAAAATACCAAGCCACCAAGAACAGATGATCCTATCATCTAGTTTGCATGAGAAAACATACTTACAGGGTTTCTTTGAAGGAGTTCTTGAAGCTATTCAAGTGTCTGGCCTCTAGCGGTATCCACACGGTCTTCGGATGGTTGGATCTCCTCTTCAAAGCTTTTCACCAAGAGAGAAAGAGAAGAAAGGAGAGAATTCCCACAAGGCTTGCTTAGGCACCTTGAGTTGTGGTCATTCTCCCCTATTTATAGACATTTAGTATGAGGTTTTTTTATAAAAACCCTCATAATTATGTTTATATCCACAAATGTGTGTGACCCTCTAGGTCTATATACCTCACTAGTTAATAACTCTATAGACCAAATAACACCTTATTAGTCAACCTTAGTTAATTATCCACATCCACATATAGATTAATTAATCAAGGATCGATTTAACCCAATCGATAGGTTGAGTTGCCAGCCCGTTGGGTGCCAAGCTACACCACGTACACTAGGAGATATGGAGTATGTAAGAACTCACTTATGGAACCTTCCCGTCATCGATTACTATGTATGTATAATCCTTCATCCACATTAAACTCATGAATGACTTAGGGTATGGTCAACTATCAAACCTTCATCGGTCACTCAAGTTAGTACTGATGCATGTAGAAATCAGTGAGAACTCCTTCGATATTTCTACTACCTTGGCCAAGGATTTCATCGCATTTCATTCCTGTGAGTCAATCTCCTCAAATACCGAGGGTGGATTGATGTAGGCCACACTATAGCCCAAGAGCCCAGTTTCTACTATTATGGGCCAGTTCTTATTGAAGGCCCATTAACAGCTTATTGGGCCTTGGGAGAATCCCTAGGACCGGACACATTTGTCAGAAAATCTCCTAGGGACCACAACTATTTATGACATGCATGGGAAACTACAAATATCTTTTCTGGAGAGGCCCGACAAGGCCTAGAAGATTCACTTTTTGGTTTTGTCACTTCGTCTCGACACATGCATGCTCGTCGAGTTGTATTTTTCAAGACTTTTGTGTTGTCTTGTCATGGGTCTTGTCACTTGGACGACCCTTCACTTTTTGAGGCCTATATAAGGCCCCCCGCTTGTAACACTTGAATACAATTTGAAGTTATCCCTTTTTATGAGAGCTCGCTTTCTTCTCTTGAGTGTTCTCCCTGTTAGAGAGTGCTCCGTGCTTGTGGATTCAAGTACACCCCTTGTGGATTCAAGGGTTGAAGAGGTTACTTCTGTGGACTCAGAACCTAACCCTTCTTGAAGATCAAGGTTTGTGGATTCAAGCCATTGTTCTTCATTGTTCCTGCGCTAAGGCTGCGTCAAGTGGTATCGGAGCAAGATTTACGTTCCAAGATCAGCTGTTCAAAGATGTCCCAAGGAAAGGTTTTATCTAATCCTCAACATTTATTTTTCTTGTACTTCTAGGAACCATGGCAGCGATGATAGGCTTAAATGTCCATTGGTAGTTGAGTTTTTCTGAATTTTTCCGGCCAATTGCATATTGAAGAATTTCTTGATTGGCTTATTGAAGTGGAGAGATTCTTTGAAGATAGAAATATAGCAAAGAAAAACAGTTCAAGTTTGTTGAGAGCAAGCTTAAGGGAGAAGCATGGGCTTGGTGGGAGCAACTCCAAAGGATGCGTACCCGATTAGGAAAAGTACCTATTGAAGACTGGATAAAGATGAAGAAGTACCTGAAGAGAAGGTTTTTACCACCTGATTACCGGGACTTGATGTTTCAGGAATTTCAAAATTGCAAACGCTAGGTAATTCCATTGCTGTTTATACGTAAGAGTTTTATCGCCCTGCAATCATATATTGATTTGAATGAATCGAAGCATACAGTATCTCAAGGTACAAGATGGGTTTACGTTGGATTATTAAGAAAAGGCTATCTGTTCAATCATTTCATTCCTTAGCCGATCTAATTTTAGTTGCTAAGGATATTGAACAACTAGTTGAAAAGAGAAGAAAAAGTCGAAATGGATGCCACTGGACTCTACAGGGACACCACTAAAGACCATGTAGGAGATCTGGTCGTAAGTGAAGCTCAAAAACGAGTTATTCAAAGGAAAATGCTTTAACTCCTTCATTTAAGACTTCGATGAGTGAGAATGGTTATGGTATCAGTATACCATCAAGGAAAATGACAAAAAAATTTTGCACATGGAATGAAAAAAATGAAGATGATGTTTCAATGCAAAGAACGGAAGAAGAGCCAACGCAGCATTCTCGTCTTTTGCACAGATCCACTCGCAAAGGGCACTATATGTCTCCTTAGTAATGCCGAGGAATCTAGTGGCAATACAGTTTCTTATAGTCAGGTCACAACATTGGAAGTGAGGATCGACAAATTTCTTGAGCCGTGCAATATCGGGACTCTTGGAGCTCAAAACCAAATAAAAGTTTCGAGAAATGTGAAAGTCGGGTTTCTTCTTGTCGACATACTTTGATAAAGTTTTTGACATGACTTTGAATCACCCTCTGTTGGGAAGACCATGGGAATCATACGATGACACCAATTTTTGGGGTAAAAATATTACTTATTATGTGTATATGAATCATTGCGGGTTTCTTCGTGAAGGCCCTAAAAGACGATAACTCGAAGGACAGGGAAAAACAGGAAGTAACTATAACCGATGGAAGAGAACATTGTTCCCTGCCTCGACCAAAAAGAACGTATAATCTTCATGGCCAAGAAGGAGGAAGGATATCTTGCTTACTCTACTGCACTTATTTCCGAGTCTACTCCAAGCGCCGAAAACTAAGTTTCCGGACGCTGAAGAAATATTGAATATACCAACTTCGTAAGTAGTGACCAGCATGAGATTGACATTGTTTTTGTGTTTTAGTTTTTTGGAAACCTCTCCCAAGTTTGTACAGAGCACACTCAAAATTTAAAAGATAAGCTAATGGACTTGTTAGGGATGACACGAGATAACTGAGAAAATCAGCCCCCGTGCGGTGCCGCTTTCACTTGTACCCGGAGAAGTATCAAAGCTAGAAGATGTCTTCAAAAATACCAAGATGCATCTCGAGCAGATATTACGATAGGAGTAGCATTGAGAAAAGACACCATCGCCAATTGATAACTACTTTGAAGAGCAATCTGAACCAACTTGAAGAAGTGGATTTCCAAACAAATGGATTTATAAGAGTGAATCAAAACAAATGGATTCATATAATTCAAATATCTCGAATCTACATCTTCAAAGCATGCCATATTCCTCTCCAACAAGAATGATAACCAGATGATGATTAGCCTCCGTTCAAAGATCATTCCGAGCAAGTGAGTACCATCAGATTCACATGCCAAAAAGAAGTGAATTTCCTACTGCATTAATGCCTATTACAACATTCTACAAATTGCAGGTCAGTCCAGTGGAAATGTACCACCAGTCTACCAAATATTATTCTCTCGGGCTGGATTCGACAAGCAAACGGTACATCACTTCAAACGACAAAGGGAAAAATCACTACCATTAAGCATATGAAAGCATTGACAAGTATCTATCAGAAGACAGGAACTATGCTTTTTGCATCATTTCGTCATCGACATATCAAAACCCTTGGCTCCATTGTGGAAAAAGACTACAAAATGCATCCTTCGAGAAAAATTATAACTATACCATGAAGAGAGAAATCAAACGGTGGAAAATAAAAACAAGCATCGCACCGCAGCTCAGCTTTTTGCAAAAAGTTTGCAGAGTATCTTCGAATTCGAGTCATTTTTCTACCTGTTCGGGCTAGAGGCTGCCCATGCCTAGCAAGGGAGCATAACATCATTCAAAGAGAAAAGTCACATGTGCACGAGAAAAAAAGGTCACTAGAAATGACATGTGGAAATGCAAGAAGCGAATTTCATATCCAATCTACATGAAACGGCAAAAGATGAAACACAACCTACAACATATATCTGTCTCGAATCTTCGTAACTCTGAATTTTTCATTATTATTCACCCTTATTTAATGAAGCGAACTCGAGTACGAGTTCATTTCAAGAAAGGGGCGCTCGATGTAGGCCACACTATAGCCCAAGAGCCCAGTTTCTACTATTATGGGCCAGTTCTTATTGAAGGCCCATTAACAGCTTATTGGGCCTTGGGAGAATCCCTAGGACCG
>CM044102.1:2777820-2816246 GCA_024174645.1 Lemna minuta | reverse complement strand
ACACAATCATCTTCGTGAACTTCATGTCGTATCCAATATATGACATTTTAGATATCCTGTGAATAGGGATTCGCAAGTCATAATCAAAACACGATCATCCATCCACAAGATGTCTTTGGTGTATCAAGTCAAAGGACCACATACACAATCATGACATGAATCAACCTGATTGACAGTTAGGTATAATACCATTCAAGGATTCATACGGATCAATTCAGTGAACTCTTTCTCCAAAGAGCACCCACTATCTATCCTTAGTGTCTCCACACCGATGGCTATAGGATCGGCCATACTCATGATATGAGATGGATTAGATAGTGTTATTCTTTCCAGATAATTCGATGTCCTTCTCGAATATCCCACGAATAGAAATATTTAGAACATATGTTTAAAGACTAGTGATCACTATATTATGATCTCATCATAATTCACATAGTCATTGCACATGCTCATGGACTTCATTGCAAACATCACACAAGAATGACAATGAATGAATTTCATTTCAATGAACATAAACAAGATACATGAAAGTGTGATTGGCTTATAGGCCACATAAATATCCATCAGTGCTGTCGTTTAAAACACACAAATGTCGGTCAAAAAAAATTTATAATACCGAACTCACAATGACAAAGATAGCAAATCAAGTAAAGAGTAAGTATAGGGTCGATCCAGAGAGAACAAGGTTGACTTTTATTACAGAGTTGACTTGGTCAAACTTAGGTTTAAAAGAGGTTTTAAAGAAGTAGAAATAAGCTTTTATGAATAGAAATAATATAAATATACTAGATAAGAAATTTTAAGATTTAAGATCTCGGATTTGATAGAGAAAACTCAAAAGTCAAAGTCAAAAGCATTGACTTTGACCAACAGTATAAGTTTTGTAAAATCAGAGAACCAAAAGATGTCAGAAGATTAAGAAAATTATCTATTTAGAAACTAGAGAGAAAATGGAATTTATTGATATAAAAGTCGTGATTTTTCGATAAGAAATGGATTTACTATGAATTATTGAAAATCAAAAGATCAAAAAATCCCGAAATGAACACTTCAGAGAAAATCTTCAAATTGACTGGTCAAATGATATCCAAATCTTGTCATTTATATATCAATAGAAAGATACAGAGGATTCTAAAGAGACCAAAATGATCAAATTCTGATTTATATTTTGAAAGTAATTGACCCCGAAAGTCAACGCTCAAATTCGGATTGAAAATGAACAATGCTCGGTTAAACGTTAAATTGAGGGGTCAAATGATCTTGGAATTCAACGAATTTACTATCCACACAAAGCTGATGAAATAAAGAATCTAATGAAACTAGAATCAGGTGATTCAGAATTATAATGAAAGAGATATCTTTTTTTCAAAATCAGAAAAATTTTGGACTAAAATTAGGCAAAATGGAAGAACACTAAGAACTAAAACTCAAAATTAACGATCTAAATCTAATTAAAACTCAAACTCTCACCTGATAATCAATCGAATCTCACTTGTAACCCGATTTCTGCAAATATGGGGCTTCAATTCACTCGGATTGAAGTGGATTTTGCTTGATTTCTTCCTCGCGGACGTTCGAAATTCAAGGGAAAAATTTGATGAAATCTGATGGAAATTCGTGATCAATCCCGCTCCGATTTGATCTAAATCGAGTCTAAACGCTTAATTCCTTTACGAAGAACTCAAGATCTTTCTGTCAAATCGCTTAATTCCTTCACGATTCAATCAAGAGTTTAGAGAAAAGAAGAGAGAATACATCGGTTTTAAAGGGAAATTTCCGCGCAAATTCCGGACCATTTGATCCGGTCAGGAGATGGGTTTGATGGCCACTATTGCACGATGATCGTGGCCCATCAGTTAGAGATGATCGTGGCCTTAGTCGCACGACGAATCAGCCACGATCGCGTGGCGATTGCGCCACGATCGCGCGGCTAACGGGCGACGATCGAGCCGCGATCGTGAGCCACGATCATGAGTCACGGTTCATTGCTGCCGTCTGATCTCCATCGCCCGCTGAGATGAGTCCACGTGTCGCCTTCATTAGAGCCGTCCGATGATGATCTAAAGCTCCAGATGTAGCCCACAATCACACGACTCAACCATGCATCCCGCTTATTCACCCGTCCGATGAAGATCGGCATGTCCTAATGCGTCCCCACGTAATCCATGATCGCCAAAATCGCGATGGCATCTCGAGCGTCCAATTTCACTTAACACGATCAACAGTCTGAATTTTTGCACGTGCGTTTGATGCTGATCGGGTGGACTCTGGTTCACCTGATCGACGCGCGTTATGTTGAGGCTCTCACATCCAATGCCCGTCGTGCAGTGATGATCTCGATTACGCGTGTTTTCCGTCGTTGTTGTGTATTGATTTCATGCAATAAAATTTATATTTCCTTAGTATAGTGTAAGCAAGGGTCGAATCCACAGGGAGCTGAGGTAATGAGATTAGATATTCAAATGAAAGGTGAGAAAGCGTGGAAGAAGTGAGAGCTTGGAAAGAAGTGCAAACGTAAATGCGGCATGTAGAGATGAATATGAGTGATAGTTTTTAGATTTCTTTTTTTAATTAGGAGAGAAATATTAATTCTAATAGAAAAATAATGTAGAAAGAAATGAAATGTGGATGAGATGATGAAAAGGTGAGAAGAGTGGTCAGCGGTTGCGATGGATCGACGAATCGATGTGCAGCGATAAGGAGAGAGAGTTGCAAGTTTCGATGATGTCAAAGCCACTACATTAAAAATAGAAAAATAAGAAAGAAAAATAAAAAAAAGGAAAATACAAGTTTACTGTTTATGAAGATGATGAACACAAGCAAGAACTCAATCTGGATCGTCGCACAAACCCTGTCGATGTGCCCGTCCTAGGCCGGGTGATGCTCGATCCGCTCCAATCACGATCTTTGCTTGCTCCCTTCTCCACTACAAGGTTGAGCATCAAAAAATGCTCCTCCTTGGGCCTTGACCTCCTCTCCCTTTCCTTCTGGTAGCCTGATGCTAAGAGAGAAACGCAAGGAGAGAGAAAATGAAGGCTTTTATAGTGAGTTCTTAGGGTTTGAGTGTAAAGAGGGGTAAAAGAGTCCATATATAAAAATCATTTTTTTTCAAGATTGATTGTTTGATCCAAGGGTATAGATGGATAGAGGGTTAAAAGATGAATCTGTATATAAAATTTCAGCTCAAAACTCTATCTAGATTATGAGATATCATGACTTTAATTTAGAGAAATCATAGTCTTTGATTGAGATAGTGCAGAGTGGCATTTCTGTAAATTACTGACTTCGAAAATTCCTGTAAATGAGAGGGGCATTTCTATAATTTTTCACTTTAAAAATCGGGGTGGCATTTTCGTAAATATGCTCAAAATCTGAAAAAGTCTCTAAAAAATTCAGAAAAATTCCAGAAAAATTCCTAAACTTAGAAATTGAATATCTCACGAAATACAACTCTTTTTTTCACGAAATTTTTTCCATTGGATCAAGAATTTAATCCTCTATCTTTTTATGTCAAAATATCTAAAATCATGAGAAGAAATTAAGGTCTCATTTAATAAAAATTAAGCTTGGTCCAACCTCCTTAAAAATAAGGAGATTGGCCCAATATTCACTCTAAATCAATTTTGGATTAACCTAGAAATCTTATGATGATACCTTTACCAAATCCAAATCTCATTTACCACATTTCATAAAAATATGGTTGTCTTGGTGTTCAAATTTAGTAGAGATTTGTTTCCTCTTTCCTCTTATCGTCATCCATATCCATGCTTTCCTACTTGAATACCTATGTCCCTACATCCATATAACTCATAGAAAATATGAGAATTCAACCACTTGACTTTGAAAGAGTCAAATGGGGTTAGTCTCATAGTATAATTAATTGAAAAGAATGGTGCATGATAGGAGATATCTATTTTTTTACTAAATTAGCACTAAATAGACGCAAGTTGAGTATATGAGTGGAATGCAATGATGAATGCAAAAATATCATAAAAAGATGATAACGTGCATTATATGACTAAGAATTATTTGTTAAAACCCATTTATAATGATAAAAATGAATGCGACAATGACACGTTATCATGCAACCACGTGTCCTGCACATTAAAAACCTCCAAGGAACTTAGTGCCACACGGAGGGAATGAGATTGACATGCACGTATAAAAGAAAGAAGGGCGTAACGCATTTGTGTTACCGCCCCAACTATCTTACCAGGGCCCACTAACCCGTGGGCCCTTCACATGCCAGCCCCCTTGCCACGTGGCACTCCTCACGGGTGTCCGCGTGGACCCGCATGGCCTCCTGCCACGTGTCCACGTCACTCGCACCACCTGTGCCTTGCGTGGGCCATGCGCGGCCCTGCCACGTGGCCTCAGTGCTACGTTGCATCCGCGCTGGTCCCGCACGCCATGTCAGCTCCGCGCGCCACGTGTCCTCCGCCAGTTCTGCGGAAAATAAACCCCCTTTTTACGTGATTTAAGTCCGAAAAAAAATCAATATAAATTCAATTAAAAATCAGATAAAAATCAAAAAAATATCTAAAAATTCAACACTTCATAACTTGAGAAATACAACTCCTTTTTAATCCAAATTTTCTCCATTGGATCAAAATTGTTTCCCTCTTTAACATCATGTCATCTAAAATATAATTTCAGACAAGAATCTAAGATGAATTAAAAATTAACTTGAATCATTTCTTAAGAAATCTTCTTAATATCATCATCATATTTTCATCTTGAAATTTATCCTTCAAAAACATTCCCTGAAGTTAAAGTAATTTAAGAAAAGAGATTAACTTCTATTAATTTTAACTTTACAAAAGATTAATCATCAATCAAGCATAAAATGAACCCTAAATTATGCATAAATATAGACTTTAGTTAAATGACATACTAATGGAGAAAATTCCTAAAAACTATGATAATATGCATCATATTCACATAAAATAAGCATGAATATGAGTTAGATAGGGTAAGAATTTAATTTATAAATGCATGTTATCAGTATCCATGACACATCAAAAAATCTGACATGCGCAGAAGAAATGAACAAGATATCACTAGAAACAAACAAAATATGATCACATCACATTTTGTGGAATCTAACCAAAAACTCTCTTTGGTTCCTCATAGGATGCAAAAAATCACACACACACACCCAACCTCAATTTTTAGCTTGTCCTCGCCATGACAGATCTTCTCCTTTCACATTAGCTCTAGCTAATGTAGCCTTGGTTTGTAGCTTTCTCCATTCAATCTCCCATTGCATAGATTTGAGGAAGAGAGGAGAAGACAAGGGTGGATCTAGAAAAGGGAGTTTCGGGGTAGCCCCAAGCCCAACCCCTTAAGATCCTTTGGTGCAGCCCACACCCTGGTTGCATCAACAGTTGGCAGGTGGGTCTCATGGCCTCATGCCACTTAGTCTAAGATGGGCTCAATAGGACCTAAAGCTTTGATGGATGCTATCAAACCTTGGCCTCGCACCATAGCTTGCAACGAGCTCAACTTGGCTTGCGACCTGCATTGGATGCAACAAGGAATATTTGATTTAAACCAAACCATGAACAGCTTTTGGTGAGCTCAAGGATGTTGAAATATTCATTAGGAGCCCATGTTTTGATCTTGTACATTCTGCCCTTGAATATGTGAGCTTTACGATAGAGATTTTGAATTATTATTTTCAATTTAACATGAATTGGGTCAACCTCCTCAGCTTCAATTTAGTGGAAGTTAGTTAGTGAAAACATGCTTAGGTAGGCCTTAGATCAGGGCAAGTTTGGAAAATCAGGTCTGTAATCATCATTTTCTCGCTCCTTGCATTCATTTCTCTCAAACTTTTCTCTTTGATATCTCCATCATTTCTAATCTTAATTGTGAAAAATTGGATTTTTATTTTCATTTAGCTTCTCAACCTACACTTCCTCTTTGTTTGATAATTTCAAAAAGGTTTCATTTTTTTGCTTTTTAAAAATATAATAAATTTGTACAATAAATTTCAATAATTTAATTCATACGATGAAAATGTTAAACTTATCGGAACACCTGAAGTGTCTTTAAATATCTATGAACTTTTGGAGCAATCCCAAATTTTTTTAATTGCATTAACACCAAATTTTTGGACAACATCATATGACATTTTGAGATCCACCAAATAATCAATATTCATGTAATTAATATTCATCATTTACTCAAAACGATGTATTTTTATTAGTCCCCTCTAAGATGGATAATAGGCCAAGATGAGATAAAAACTAATTATAAAAATTTTAATTTTTCAGATTACCCAAATTCATAATTCGTTTAAAAGTCATTAGTAATCCAAATATTCATGATATTTTATGTAATTCAAGTCTCATGATTAGACAAACTCAATGGAAGGGGATGGTAGCCTAGCCATGATGATGGTAGATTCTCTAGAATATATACTATCATCATGGCATGTGCATTCCATTGTGATGGTTATCATCATTCACATCATGGAGAATTTTCTCCATGATTATCATCTTGGCATGGGCCTATTTACAAAAAAACCCGCCTGAAGTGGGCGGCTCTCTGGCCCAGGGATAGAGAGAGAGAGACCTTTATATCTAAATATCTCTCTAGATTCTTGACTAAACGTCGCACAGAAGGGGATTCCGGCGGGGGTGTGCAAATGGCCACGGCCCTTGTAATCCCATCCCCTTCAAATTCCCATCTCACTTCCTCGCCTCCAATCCCCACCAATCGCCGCCACTCCGCCGCCGCACCTCCATTTCCTTCCCTCCTCCACCGATGCCGATCTCTGCAAGATCTCCGCCAAGCCCATGCCGCCGCCGTCAAATCCGGCCTCCACTCCGACCTTCAGACTCTAACCAAGCTCATCACCTTCTGCTGTTTACACCCTCCCCGACTTTCATGCGACCTACGCCCACCGACTATTTGACCATGTCAACCTTCACAGCGTCCAAGATCCTCTCCTCTTCAACATTATGACACGCGGCTACGCTCGCACTCCGACTCCCCTCCGCGCTCTCTCCATCTTTATTCAGATGCTGGAAAACAGTGTTGACCCGGACGAGTACTCTTTCTCTTCAGTTCTGAGAGCTCTCTCGGCAGCGAAGTCCGTGGCAGAAAGTCAACAAGTTCACGCAATGATCTTAAAGCTCGGATTTTTAACGAACTCCTTTGTTCTTCCCACTCTGATTAATCTCTACGCTGAAAGCGGAGATCTGGGTAAGTCTAGATTGCTCTTCGAGCAAGCAAAAAGCTCTTCTGGTTGTGTTCCTTTGTGCGCTATCTCCTTCAACGCCATGATAATGGCTTCCTTGAAGAATAACAGGCCGACGGAAGCTCTGCAGCTTTTTCGCCGGATGCAGAGTTCAAGTGTTGAACCCACTGACGTCACCATTTTAAGCGTTCTCTCTTCCTGCGCTCTTCTGGGCTCTCTCGAGCTCGGAAAAATGGGCTCATGGGTTAGCCCGAAGCCGAAACTTTACTTCATCCGTCAAGATCTCAACCGCCATCATCGACATGTACGCTAAATGCGGAAGCTTGGAGGAGTCTCTGAGAGTTTTTCACGAGATGAAGAGACGAGATACGCAGGCCTGGAACGCCATTATCGTTGCCTGCGCTCTCCACGGCCGTGCTGAAGTGGCCATTTCCCTCTTCAACGACATGCTGAATCAAAACGGAGAGGAGATCCTCGAAGTAGTCAAACCAGACGGGGTCACCTTTTTAGGGTTGCTCTCGGCTTGCAGCCACGGGGGTCTGGTCAACGAGGGGCTTCAGTTCTTCCGTACCATGAAGGTCAACTTTGGCGTTGACCCAGAAGTCAAACACTATGGCTGCATGGTTGACCTTCTTGCTCGATCAGGATGTCTACGGCAGGCTTATGAGTTTATCGACGCGTTACCTGCCATAGCCACACCAGTTCTCTGGCGAACGCTGCTTGGAGCATGCTCCAATCATGGAGAACTTCAGCTCGGGAAGCAAGTCTTTAAGAGAATTCTCGAGCTCGAGAACTCCCATGGCGGTGACTACGTCATCTTCTCCAATATCTCCGCTGCCGCAGGAGAATGGGAAGAAGTCAATGCTGTGAGAAAGAAGATGAGGGAGAATGGTGCCTTGAAGCTACCCGGATGCAGTTGCATTGAGATAGGTGGCGCAGTCAATGAGTTCTTCGCCGGCGGGGGGAGTCACCGGAAGGCAGCGGATCTCCGGCGGATGCTCGACGAGGTGGCTGAGCAGCCTCAAGCTCGTTGGGTATGTACCAGAGACATCGTTGGTGCTTCACGAAGGGATGAGTGAGAAAGAGAAGGAGAGGAGCTTGAGGTATCATAGTGAGAAGATGGCTATGGCGTATGGGCTGTTGAATACGGCACCGGGGTCAACGCTGAGAATTGTGAAGAACTTGAGGGTTTGTAGGGATTGTCACGCCATGATTAAGCTCGCTTCTGATGTATTTGGAAGAGAAATTCTGTTGAGAGATGTTAATCGCTTTCACCACTTTAGTCAGGGAAACTGCTCCTGTGGGGACTACTGGTGAGCATATAATGAAAACCACTTCATCATCCCCCTCTATCTATCTATCTCTCTCTCTCTCTCTCTATCTATCTATCCATCCATCCATCTATCTATCAATCTATCTATCTATCCATCCATCTATCTATCAATCTATCTATCTATCCATCCATCTATCGATCTATTCGTGTGCTACACATTCAATATCTGTCTCCCTTTCATAAAGAAACCAGGAATGTCACTTCATAAATTCAGAACCAAGAGTGTGCGAAGAATTAACCTAATCTTTAAAGTCAACCATAAACCACAGTCAGCAGAAGGAAGCCTCGAAAGTCAACCTCTTCTCAGTTATCATGAGAAGGGCCCGGGATGCAAAATATTTCAATACATCTACATAAAAGAAAAGATAAAACTCTGTATCCACTGCCAGCTAAACCAAAGACAAACACCATCCAAAATGTCAACGCTCGTGTCAAAAGTCAACGATCCACACCCTTACCCTTGGCAGCAACTTGCTCTTCAGTCAATGGCAGGTAGTAGATACGTGGGGTGGCCTTAGTCTTCTTGAATAGGTCATCCAATGTCAGAATTGGTGGCTCCACCACCTTGGCCGGAGCTGGAGGTTGCGGCACCGGCACCGGCACTGGCAGCTTCTCTTTCGGTGTTGGCAGGGCATTGACAGGGACCTGGCGATTAGCTACCACCGCCACCGGGGTAGTGGGGACTGGTGACTCAGGGGAGCTTCTATACGGGCTTTGACTTCCTCCGGATCCACAAAAATCAGCAACGAGAAGACGACCGCCGTTCGGTGGCCACTGGAGATTATACACTCCATTCCTAGTTGTCACTGCTTCCTCGACCGAAGAGTACTGCAAGGATTCATTCAAAAGTCAACGACCTCACTCCTGAACAAAATCTCAAGACGGTAGAAAAGTCAACATACAGTGACATAGCAATGGGTCTTGATGTGGTCCATCCAAAAGCTGGACACTGTTCCCGTCTTGGCCAGCAGCTCCTGAACAGATTTTAGAGTGAATGGGCGGAGAAATCGATCAATCCTTAGCGAAGTCGTTGGAGTCTTCTGAGATGGGGGGACTGCAGAAATACAGAGATTAAATTCTTTTTCGAATTACTAAATGAGA
Source organism: Lemna minuta (assembly GCA_024174645.1). Lineage (NCBI taxonomy): Eukaryota > Viridiplantae > Streptophyta > Magnoliopsida > Alismatales > Araceae > Lemna > Lemna minuta. Next base: position 2,806,605 of record CM044102.1, on the reverse strand, counting down.
AATAATCATCAACAAATGTATTAGAGAGATTTGGATGCTTGAAACCCACCAACCCGCTCCTTGGGAGAATGTGATTCAGTTGAGGCAGCAGCTGCAGCACCATGAGGAGTCAAAGGAGGTGCTGCAGCAGCAGAGGCAGCAGCTGCAGTGTCTGATGAGGTGACAACAAGGGATTCGTTGGGAGGATGCTGGGCTGGTTTGTCAGGGATTTTAATCGATTCAGCAGCCCAACGACGCTGCCTCTTAATTGGCTCCGTGCTTCCACTGGGACCTAGGTCTGTTTAAGAGTATCAAGTTCAAGAAACAGATAGTGATTTTCAATGACAAGATTGGAATGGGGAGTTCAGAAAAATACTAATGTCATTACTGAGATAGGGTTGCAGATTAACCAGAGAAGAATTTCAGTTTCAAAGTGCTAAACTAAGTGAAAACCATTAGAATAGATAAAATCTATGATGAAACACTAAGCCAAAATCCACAAATATTTAGGCCACGAAGCAAACAGCAGTAGAGGACCTATACAAACTACTGGAGGATTAAGAGAGAGTAGGAGACCTAGATAGAGACAGAGGGACAGAAGCATTGAGCTTGTTATATACCACATGAGAGATTACCTTCTGGCTTTCTTTTCTCTGTTGAAGCTGAAACATGAATTTTATCGTCAGAAACAGCCAGAGCTTCCTCTTTGATCACATGAAGATCCCGAACTTCCTTATCACCAACTTCAACAGAGTTATCATTAGATTCCACATGTTTTGTATCTAAAACATCCTCCTCCATGGATTCATCACTTGAGCTTCTATCCAAATTCAATTTCTCAGGAGAACCCCCAAGCGAACCATCAATTTTCTTATTATCGTCTTCTTCTACAAAAGATTCATTTATATCCAATGGTTTAGGAGATGGCTGTATTAGCTCAGACTTTACAGGTTCTTCTAAATCAAAATTAGAAGATGGTGTCAGCTCAGACTTAACAGTTTCTTCTAAATCAAAATTATTGACACTTGAATCATTCTTTGGTTCAATCTGTTCACCTAAAGGTACAGAATCATTATAAATCGGGGGCTGACCTCATTACTTGAAGACCTAAACCAGGGCTGACCTCAGATACCTTATTTTCAAGAGCAGCTGCGTCATTAAGTTCTTTACCCGCGGCGATATTTGTAGTTTTCTCTTTGGGGCCTTCATCCAAGTCAACTGTTGTTGATTCCTCCTGGTGAACTTCATTTTCTAGATCGGGGTCATCAATAGGAGCATTGATATCGACCATGATAGGATGATGTTCAGATTTATTGCCACCGAATTCCTCAACGGCTTCAAATGAATCTTTCTCTGTTCCAACTCCCTCTGATTGATGAGTAACAAGAATTTCTTGGTGTTTAGAAACTTCTTGATCATTGACAGTCGCCCTCTCAGTTCGGATTGCTTCATCCAATCTCTTAATAAGGTCTTCTTTCAAGCCCTTTGTAGTCATTTTCCTTCGTCTAAGTTCATCCTTCAACTCAGTTACTTTCCAGTGATCAAGAGGTCTGTTATCAAGAATTGAATACCCCGTCGGCATTTTCAGTGATTCTCTAACTCTGGATTGTCAGTAAAAAAGAAAATCTATCAGATATAAAAAAAGGTAAACAATGGAATACACTCTCAGCTATCACCAAAGAAAACTCAGCCAAAATGAACGAGTTATTCATACAAAGAACCAACACATTATATGAATTTCCTCTGCAGTCTTCTTATCAGATAGAAAGGAGAAAAAAACAACGGAAGACACTCTATGCTATACCCAACGAAAAAGCCATTCTAAGCAATTTATTTCAATGGAATCAGTCCAGAATAAAAGAACTCACAGATAGGCTTCCTCTGCAGTCTTCCTATCGGATGGGAAAGAGAGAAAAAGCAACCGAAGATACTCTACGCAATCACAAACGAAAAACTCATTCCGAAGAAAAAAATAATTCCCACCGATCTAGTCCTGAAAAACTCAACAGGCAGGTTTCCTCCGCAATCTCCCCTATCAGATATTAAAGAGAAAAAGACGAGAAAACACTGAACGCTTTTAACCGAAAAACACATTCCAAAGAGAGAATCTGTTTCCAATCAATTACTCCAAAGTCAAAAACTTACAAATCAATTTCCTCCGGAATCTCCCTTATCGGTGACTCGAAGCTCGTTCGGAAAGAACCTTTAGAAACCCTAATTCCAGGACAGAAAAACAGATATTAGGCAAGACCCCCACACATTCACAGCGGACAGAAAAACTTGACGAGTATCGAAGCCCAGGCTCCCTCTTTTTCACGAGATCCTTCCCTACTTCCTGATAAAAAAATAAACAAACAACACAACCAGGATATATAATACGAGGAACAAGATGGAAGAACGAGGAGGAATATTGAATCACTGAAGAACGAGGAGGACGACGGAGAGCTAATGACGATTTTTCTAGGGTTTTCAAACCCGGCCGGGACGCGAGTTCTCCCTCTCTTGCTTTCTCTCTCTAGCTCTCAGCTAATCGCGTCTAGAGAAAGAAATATTTTGAGCTCGTCCGCGCCCTTGGATTTTTACCCCTACAGCAGGCAGCCATTGCCGGAGTCGATCAATCAATCACAGAAGGCGATGATCAGATCAACGGTTGCCGATCGCTTAGACGATCAAAGAGATGGGGAGAGAAGAGAAAAATTTCATTAAAAAATAACAGACCAACATAGGGATCACCTGTCCATTTCTCAATCAAGCCAGCGATTAATCATACACCGTTGATCGATGATCAAATCCATCGGAGTTTCTATGATTGCTGATCAGATGACCTGTATCGACCATCAGGATCATGGTCGATCACATCGACCATCAGAGGTATGGTATCTCACCATGATGGTTACATCGATGATCGATGATCAAATCCATCGGAGTTTCTATGATTGCTGATCAGATCATCTGTATCGACCATCACGACCATGGTCGATCACATCGATCATCAGAGGTATGGTATCTCACCATGATGGTTACATCGTTGATCGATGATCAAATCCATCGGAGGTTCTATGATTGCAGATCAGATCACCTATATAGACCATAACGATCATGGTCGATCACATCAACTTTCAGAGGTATGGGTATCTCACCATGATGGTTACATGAGCATGAAGTCTGGTTGTGTGATCTTCTTAGGTGGAGAAAAATGAATAAAAATTAAGGGTGGGGAACTATAGTTTTCACAAGAGTTTGCATTTACCATTGAAAGGGACAGTGTTAAGAATGATGAAATTTCTTATGAAAAACCGAGAAAAATATATGAAAAAACCAAAATTATAATCTTGCATGGACTCCATGATCATGTTTTCGCCACATTTTGCTAGAACCTTCAATGCATACTCATGGTACAAACTCTAGAGAGAATTGAAGAACTTTTCAAGAGAATTGGAGCAAGTTCTAGGCTACCTTCTAGACATTTTGATAGAGCACTTGATGGATAATTTTAGGGTCTCTCAACCCAGGTATCAAAGAAGAATTAGTCGGCCTCAATCCCTGAATGATCCAAGAAACTCTTGACAAAGCTATCTTCTTAGAGAACTTGCTCAAAAAGGACGTCATGAACTATGAGGATAGGGTTCACATCTTGTATTCCTAGACCATGGGGTTGTGTTGATGGGATCTGAGGTCGATAACTTTCCAAAATTTTGATCAAAACATCAAATGCAGCGGAAAAAACATTGAATCGGACATTCAAAATACCAAGCCACCAAGAACATATGATCCTATCATCTTCTATGAATGAGAAAACATACTTACAGGTTTCCTTGAACGAGTTCTTGAAGCTATTCAAGTGTCTAACCTCTAGCGGTATCCACACAGTCTCCGGATGGTTGGAACTCCTCTTCAAAGCTCTTCACCAAGAGAGAAAAAGAAGAAAGGAGAGAATTACCACAAGGCTTGCATTGGGCACCTTCAGTTGTGGTTGTTCTCTCCCTATTTATAGACATTTGGAATGAGGTTTTTTCATAAAAACCCTCATACTTATGTCTATATTCACCAACATCCATAAACCTTATGTGTGTGACCCTCTAGGTCTATACATCTCACTAGTTAATAACTCTATAGACCAAATAACACCTTACTAGTCAACCTATAAATTATCCACATCCACATATAAATTAATTAATCAAGGATCGATTTAACCCAATCGATAGGTTGAGTTGCCAGCCCGTTGGGTGCCAAGCTACACCACGTACTCTAGGAGATATGGAGTATGTAAGAACTCACTTATGAAACCTTCCCGTCATCGATTACCATGTATGTATAATCCTTCATCCACATAAGACTCATGAATGACTTAGGGTATGGTCAACTGTCAAACCCTAATCGGTCACTCAAGTTAGTACTGATGCGTGTAGAAATCATCGGGAACTCCTCTGATATTTCTACTACCTTGGCCAAGGATTTCATTGCATCTCATTCATTTGAGTCAATCTCCTCAAATACCGAGGGTGGATGATCCCATCTTGATCACACAATCATCTTCGTGGACTTCATGTCGTATCCAATATATGACGTTTTAGATATCCCGTGACTAGGGATTCGTAAGTCATAATCAAAACACGATCATCCATCCATAAGATGTCTTTGGTGTCTCAAGTCAAATGACCACATACACAACCATGACATGAATCAACCTGATTGACATTTAGGTATAATACCATTTAGGGATTCATAAGGATCAATTCAGTGAACTCTTTCTCCAAAGAGCACCCACTATCTATCCTTAGTGTCTCCACACCGATGGCTATAGGATCAGCCATACTCATCATATGAGTTGGATTAGATAGTAATATTCTTTTCGGATAATTCAATGTCCTTCTCGAATTTTTCACGAATAGGAATGTTTAGAAAATATGTTTAAAGACTAGTGATCATTATATTATGATCTCATGATAATTCACTTTGTCATTGCACATGCTCATAGACTTCATTGCAAACATCACACAAGAATGACACTGAATAAATATCATTTCAATGAACATAAAAAAGATACATGAAAGTGTGATTGGCTTATAGGCCACATAATATCCATCATGTGTGGCATTTCGTCTTATCGCCATGGAGTGGCAAAGAGTTTGCATTTCCCTCGCATCGATAACAAGCTAAGTTATGAAAAATCACTTTAAAAGATTCCCAATAGTCTTAAAATACATTGAAAACAAAAAGGTGCACTAAACACCCCAAATTCTTTAACGAGCTATAATGCTTCAAATGGACTAAAAATTCTTTAAAATAGAGAAAATGCCTTAAAAGATGGTAGAGCATGTCAAAATGCATTAAAAATCTACTATACACATACAATGTGTGAAACTGAATAAAGACTCTTCAAAATTGCTTAAAAAGTAATACAACATGTACACGAATATCTTATAAAGAAATAAGCAAACTTGTTCATGTATAGACTAGGATGTATATTCTATCCATAAAATTTCTTAATCATTATAGTTTACAAGGCTTATTCCTGATGTTAGAATACTTTCCATTGGTATGTGGTACAATGAAATTGTTCAATGAGGAGTAGTAGAAGGCCTTGAGGATATCTTTTTATGAGTCGCGAAATTTTATAATAGATCCCCTTTTGACCCTAGATCACTCCTTTTGGTTGCTTTGAATTCATGAAGAGAAGGTTGACCTAGTTCCTAAAAAGATGGAGAGCTCATTTCTTTCCTTTCATCATTTTAATTTATATCCATGATCTCATAATATCATATCGTCCTTCCATCCACATAAGCTCAATAATTATATGTCAATTTCACCGCCTATCTTCAATGAAGTCAAATGGGGTCAATATCAAAATGTAAGCAATATAGAAAAAGATGCATTGAGAGACTTAAGTCCAATAGTCATGTATAAGCCATATTAAGTCACAAGAAGAGAGATATTTATCTTATTTAAATTGTGATTCTCACCTATATGTGGCATGTGATGTATGAAGGAAACTATTTTTAATAGAATCAGGGAGAGAGAATATAGAGGATCAAAGAGACCAAGGAGAGAGAGGAGAGATAGGGGAGGACAAAAGAATTTTCTTTCACCCTCTCCCCCTTATGCGTGCATGCACACGCACGTGCAAGAGTTAAGGGAGAGAGGGATAGAGGGAGAGAGGAGCATTAGAGAGAGAAGATGACGAAAGAGTTTTTTTCCATCCTCTCCACTTATGCATGCACATTTTTGTGCACGCGAGATTAAGGGAGAGAGGAAGCAAGGAGAATGAAGAAGAGAAGGAAGAGGAAGAAGACGAGGGAGGCAATGATGGCGAGGGGAAAGTGGAGGAGAGGAAGATGAAGGTGCACCTTGATGAAACAAATTTGTGCGGTAATTGAAACCACATGAATGTGTGTCAAAAAAATTACCAAACTCATCAATTTTATGTTTCAATTAAGAATCAATTCGTATAATGGTGAATAAGGGTTGAATCCACGGAGAAATAAACAATTTTTGAGGTGTTATTAAAATTCAATCAAATCGGATGATGAATTGAGGTGAGAAATTATATATTTGAGTAAATTTGGAAAGAAGACTAAAAAAAATCCACGGAATGAAAAATCACTCGATTTGGATCAATATTCACAGAGAAATTAAGGAAACAAATCTAGATAGAAAATTTGATTGCAAAGAGAGAGAAAACAGTTAAATTTCATAACATCTGAGTAATCTATGATTCGTAATTGAAATCTAATGTTATAGGAAGAAAGATAAGGGAGAAAAAAATATAATCTCACCCAAAATCGTGCTCAAAATGGTCCAACTCATTGCTGGATCAAGGCTTTTCATTCTGCATTTTGAAAAACAAAAATCCAGTGTTCAAGAGGTGAATACTTCTAATTCTCTCAACAAAATCTCACTTTCAAACCTGATAACATGCTATATTTACATCATAAAACATGATTCTTGATGCAGATTTAAGTATAAATGATTTCATTTCCATGCATGTTATCGTACTTATACGTATTTTTCTACTATTCTCTTAAAAAGTCATTATAATCTCAAAAATACTTTAATTTAGGGTTAATTTTGATAAATTAGAGTTTAATAATTTGATAAACCATATTTTTTTGAGATTATAACTGTTTTTAAAGTAAAATAATAAGAGAAACAATTTTTATAAACATTCATCTTATTTTCTAAAGTTTAAAATCTTAATAAATGAATGTATTTTTGAAATAATAATTTTAACTCTTATTATTTATTAAATCTGACTTTTTAGAATAATAGATAATTAAATTTTGGATCAAATGAAAGAAATTTGGATTAATTTGGAGTTATATATTAAAAGATATGATTTTTATAATTTAGGGAATTTCTTTTCCGGATTTTTAAAGTATTTTTCTTATTTTTATTTTCGATTTTTAACCGTTTTTAATAAATAAAAAAATTAAAAAAATGGGCGCGGGGCCCGCGTGGATGCGACGTGGCACTCGGGGCCACGTGGCAGCGCCACGCGGACCCGCGCAGCGCGCCTACATGGCGCGTATATATACTATATATTTTTATTTACTAAATATAGTTAAGAGGTCTTCAGCCTTCGCTTAGGAAGGGTTATTAACCCTTTTAAATGTCGGGTATTATATACCCGACAGTTTCCTATATTATTTCCCGTGTGGGACTAAATTCTGTGTCCTACTTACCGTGCAGTGACGTGGCGCAATGTGGAGCGACGGATTAAAGGGCCGATCGATCGACACGCGTCGATCGTGTGGAGCGCGGACCACCGGATCGCGATGAAGCCACGTGCGTTAAATCGAAGCGTTATAACGGCCGAGATGCGTCGACGCGGATCGCATCTCAGCCGTCGGATCGTGATCCAAGGAGCGAAATTGAAGCATTTTTATAACGCTACTCCACGCGGAAGATCAGAGCCGTCGCGCCAGATCGGACGGCTGGGACTTAATCGAAACGGTCCACGATGGACCATTTCATCGTGACCGTCGATCGTTTCGATCGGACAGTTACGATCAAACCTGCTATAAAACTATGTGTTCTTCGTCGTTCTTAAGCATCCGAGTGAGATTCAATCTAATTGACTGTCTAGACACCTCCCTCACTCGTTTCTCTCGATTTCTTCCTCTTCCTCTTCAAATTCCGCGTCCAAGGAGGGGTAGAAGTCGAGATTTGGTGGAGTATTGAGTGAGAAATCGCAGCCTGAAGTTCGTCGAGGCGTTCTTGATTTTCTCCGCGATTAATCGGCTTAATCACGGCGATTTGATCACAAAACGAGTTTAGTGGAAGCGGTTTTGCATGATTTCTCCCCCTATCATGTTTAATTTTTGATTAGATTAGGATTTAGATATCAATTTCATAGGATTTAGCTCAAAATCGCGATTTCAATCTTCCGAATTTTCTCTCCACTTCAAAATTTGATTTCTCCGCGAAATCAAGTCCAAATAGGACGATTTTTGATTCCGTGGAATCGATTTCAAGTCTTCTTTCTAAAAACATCATTTTCCCCAATTTCTACCTTCAATTTCTTGTCCGATTTGACCAAATTCTAAAAGATCTCTTGAAAATTCCTAAATTCCCTGTGGATTCGATACATTTTCATCAAATTGGTAAGTTCGGTATTATTTTTGACGCGATACCGCTTGAAATCGACTTGGTCAAATGGCGATCTCGTCTCGTCAAATGGCGCCGTTGCTGGGGAATTAAGTCAATTTTCGATCAAATTAAGTCAATTTTGACTTGGTCAACGCGGATTTTTCTCTTAATTTCTTGAAATTCAAGTAATTCAATCGTATTTTGAGTGATCCGAAGTAGAAATCCATCTTCGAGATCCTTAATTCGATAAGATTAAGTGATTTTCGCCCCTTTTCTAAGGATTACGGGTAATTGCTTCTTCAAATCGCGTTAAGAACGCGTGAACTCTCACTGGATAATCGACATTCAGTGTACGAGTGATTTCAATTTTTGAATATATTTTAAGTATTTATAAGATATTATCCATTTAAATATTCGATCCACACTTCATGAGAAGACGAACGGCCCGGAGAGTACTGGGAATAATCCCCTAGAAATAGACCTCTTGAACGATCCTCGCAGACTCCCGAAGCTACCGAGACCGACACTCACCGAGAACGACTCAACTTTTGATCCTACCGAACCAGAGAGAAATGGCCCGAATGATGAAGGAAATGCTAGGAAACGCCTTAGTGACTATGCTAGGCCCGTCCTCCAAATGCGACCCGTCACTAGAATTCACGCACCCCTAGGAAGAGGGGCCAATTTTAGAATAGACTCCCATGTAATGAGCATGCTGCCTATCTTTCATGGTAAGCCTTCCGAAGATCCTTATAGACACGTAGATGAGCTTTCCCAAGTTTGTGAGATCAACCACCTTCAAAATGTCCCCGCTGACACGATGAAGATGAAACTCTTTCCCGCTACCCTTAGAGATAGAGCCAAGGACTGGTTTTTAAAATTAGGGAAAGAATTCACAAGTTGGACCGAAATGGAGGAAGAGTTCTTAAGGAAATATTATTCAGTAGGAAAGACTATCTTCTCCAACTTTCTTGGCGACAGTTTAGAAGTCTTCATGGACCATTTCTCCGTCTTTGGAAACGACATCAAAACTTGTCTTGCTCACCTGACGAAGATACTGGAGGTATGCGTCAGGAAACGACTGGTACTCAGCTGGGAGAAATCCCACTTCATAGTACGAGAGGGAGTAGTGCTTGGGCACATCGTCTCGGGCAAAGGCTTAGAAGTGGATAAGGCCAAGATAGAGGTCATCCAAAACCTCCCTCTACCAAACGCCGTGAAGGATTTGAGGAGCTTTCTCAGGCACGTCGGCTTCTACCGAAGATTCATCCAAGACTTCGCCAAAGTATCAAAGCCCCTCATGACCCTTCTTTGCAAAGACAAGGACTTCATCATCGACGAAGAAGGGAAGCGCACATTCAAGACATTGAAGCAAGCACTGATCGAGGCACCGATTCTACAAAGTCCTAATTGAGACTTACCCTTCGAGATCATGTGTGACGCTTTGGACTATGCGGTGGGAGCGATCTTGGGGCAACGACTGGACAAGAAGCCGACGCCCTCTTGCTACGCAAGTAAGACCCTCATCGAAGCTCAAATTAATTACACGACTACGGAGAAAGAGCTTCTGGCGGTGGTCTACGCTCTCGAGAAGTTCCGGCCTTATATATTGGGGAGCAAGATCATCATCTACACTGATCATGCGGCCCTGAAATACTTGCTCTCCAAGAAAGAGGCCAAACCAAGACTTATACGATGGGTGCTGCTCCTTCAAGAATTTGACTTGGAGATAAAAGACAAGAAGGGCAGCAAAAACTCGGTGGCAGACCACTTATCGCGTCTCCACATCTCGAGAGGAGAGGACATCGTAGACACATTTCGAGACGAGCATCTCCTCACCATCTCGAGTCACGCCCCCTGGTACGTGCACATCGTCAGTTTCATCGTCACTGGATCGATCCCGGAGCACTAGAATCGAAACCAAAAAGATAAGTTCTTCCACGAGCTCAAGTATTATTTCTGGGAAGAACCGCCTCTGTTCCACCTAGGATACGACCAGATCATCCGACGATGTGTACCAGAGGAGGAGCAAGGAGACATACTGGCAATGTGTCACTCATTGACGTGCGGAGGACCCTTCGCGGCATGAAAGACCGCGTATAAGATCCTACAGAGCGGCTTCTACTGGCCATCCATCTTCAAGGACGCCCACCGTTTCTACACGGAATGCCTACAATGTTAAGCGACGATCAACATCTCCAAGCGAGATGAGATGCCAATGCGGCCGATCCTTGAGGTAGAAATCTTCGACCTTTAGGGGATAGACTTCATGGGACCTTTCCCACCTTCTGACGGGAAAGAGTACATCTTGGTGGCGGTTGACTATGTGTCCAAGTGGGTCGAGGCAATTCCTACTAGGACAAACGACCATCGGGAGCTTCTACGGTTCATCACACGATGCAGCTTCGCCCGATACGATTGTCCGAGAGCCATCATCAGCGACGGCGGCTCACACTTCAACAACTCGCACTTCCGAGCGCTGTTGAAGAAATAGGGAGTACACCACCGCATCACCACGCCATACCACCCCCAGGCAAATGGGCAAGTAGAGGTAAGTAATAGAGAAGTCAAATCTGTACTTAAAAAGATAATTCGTCTAGATGGAAAGGATTGGGCACACAAGCTCCCCGACGCACTATGGGCATACCGGACGGCATACAAGACACCCATCGGGATGTCTCCCTTCCGACTCATTTACGGGAAAGCCTGCCACCTTTCTGTTGAGCTAGAGCATCGAGCCTATTGGGCCATCAAGAAGCTCAACCTCACACTGGACGAAGCAGGCAAAGAACGACTTCTCTAGCTCCAGGAGTTACAAGAGTTGAGGCACGACGCGTACGAGAATGCGGCGATCTACAAGGAGAAGATCAAGACCTTACACAACCAACATATCTGATTACGATCATTCCAGATCGGCGACAAGTTCTGGCTCTAATATTTCTACCTCAAACTCTTCCCTGGAAAGCTGCGCTCCAGATGGGATGGTCCCTATATGATTCTGGAATTGTTTGAAGGCGGAGCAGTACTCATCTCTGATCCTAAGACCAGTCGACAATTCAAGGTAAATGGCCATCGTCTAAAGCCGTACCTGACCTTAGAGCCACCCGCACCAGCAGATAAGGTAAATCTGCATCGTCCCGAGCACTCGAGGACGTGACGGTATCACCCTCGACCCATCAGTAGTCTAGGTTTCATTTTGTTTAGTCTGGCTGAAGACGTTAAACTTAGCGCTCTTGGGAGGCACCCCAAGATTATCTTGCCTTTTAGTTTTATGTTTTGATTTCAGTTTCTTTTTAGACGTCGGAGAACTACATCAGGAAATGGCGCACCTGCACCAGAAAATCCCATGAGCATCACGGATTAATGAGCTTTTCTAAACCCATCTCACCGCACTTTTTATTGTTTTCATGTCATGATTCGATGAGTTTTTCACATGAGCATGTAGTATTCATTGAGGGCAATGAAAGATTCTAGTTGGGGGTGAGGATTTAGAAAAATCTCTATCATTTTCAAAATTTTTAAAATTCTACCTTCTAGGAACTCCTATTTTCAAAATCTTTGATCTAATCTACCCCACCTTAGAAGTCTTTTCATCTAGAGATCTGACCTACTAGAGATGTAGAAGTGAGGACCTTATAGTCCATATGATTACATTTTGAGTAATGAAGCCAAATGATCTAGAGAGACCAATGGATTATAGCAGTGGTTGACTTCTTTGGGGTTGGGTATCTAATAGGCACCAAGGAAAAAGAGTAATCAAGAGGTTGAAATTCTACGGGGATTAGAAAAGAGAGTATTTGAGAGAAAATAAAATTCCACCCTTTACCTATCATTAGCCCAAACTGTTTAGTATAAGGAATTTTCTCGAGGCTAAACTTTCCCCTTTAAAGAGTGCAATGATCCATAATCTTTATAGCACCTATCTTTTCCTTATAGGCATGTAGTTTTCTCTTCCAAAGCAGTCAAGTAGTAACACCAATTTGTTTTAAAACTTCGCTTTTGATGATGAACACTCCCAAGTGAATCCACACATCCATCTCACCTTCCATTTTTCCTCTCACATGTGCTTATACCTTCACTACACTTCATTTGCTACACACTCTCTTCAGAAATCCTAAAACTCCTCCACATCATCATTCTAGTCTTCTGAAATGCAAAAAAAAAAAAAAATGAAGAAGAAAAGAAAGAGGAGAAAAGTCAAAAGAAAGAGAGAAATAAGAAGTTACAAGAAGGAAAATAAGTGGGAACATCTTCTATCTCTACCTCCACTATCATCTCCACCTTCAACCCTATTCATCATCATCCACCTCACTTGGGAGTATAATCATCATAAGTGGTACCTTCTTTGATTTTATAATCCACTTTGTTTTATCAGCATATTTTCTTTTAGCCAAGTCATACCCTTAGAAATAGTATCTTTTATTTCCTTTAGCCTCCTCACACGATGCATCCAAAGATAGGAATCCATTTGAATTGCACTCTTTTAAGGAGGAAAGCGAGTTGAGGGGAATTCTAAGTACTAAGTAGCCTACATTTTGAGGGAAGGAGTGATGTGTTTATGGAGAGGGTAAGGAATTACATCCACTCATGAGAGAGTGAGTTTATTTTCAGCACCATAGCATCATACCTTAGATATGCTCACCTTGATTACAATCAAGAATTAGACTTGAGCATTATACGATGAGCACTACCCTGACACACACTAAAAAAGTCAATCTAGAGATGTAATCTAGATCATTATGGACTACACTATGAGGAAAACGTGATCATACCTTTATACACTTCACCTTTTTATTAGTAGGATCAAAGGATGAAAAGACTTTCTACAGAGATCATATAGTGAATTGCTAAGAGACTAGCAATAATTTAAGTTGGGGGGTGTGATAACATGCTAAATTAACATGATAAAATATGATTTTTGATGCATATTAAGACATAAATGATTTATTTTTCATGCATGTTATCATACTTATATGTATTTTTCTATTATTCTATGAAAAAGTCATTATAATATCAAAATACTTTAATTTAGGGTTAATTTTGATAAATTAGAGCTTAATAAATTGATAACCCACCTTTTTCTTGAGATTATAAGTGTTTTTAAAGTTAAAATAAGAAGAGAAATCATTTTTATATACATTTATTTCATTTTCTAAAGTTTAAAATCTTAATAAATGAATGTATTTTTGAAATAATAATTTTAACTCTTATTATTTATTAAATTTGACTTTTTAGAATAATAGATAATTAAATTTTGGATCAAATGAAAGAAATTTGGATTAATTTGGAGTTATATATGAAAATTTATGAATTTTCTATTTTTAGTGATTTTTTCGGATTTTTTGTGAATTTATTTTCTATTAAAATTGATTAAAATGAATTTAAAAAAATGCAAAAAACAGTTTATTACTGCTCGGGGCCACGTGGATGCGACGTGGCACTTCGGGCCACGTGGCGCGCCACGCGGGCCCACGCGACGTATATATTATATTATTATTATATACTATATATAAATGGGTCTTCAGCCTTTCCTATATGTGAAGGGTCATTAACCTCATAAATCGTCGGGTATTATAAACCCGACGAAACTCTTTTTTCTTTTCCGTGTGGGACTAATCCACACGATGAATTAAATGCAGGCGACGTGGCTGACGGAGAAGCGTCGGATCATGATGACGCGTCGATCTCATGCGTCGATCGGATGGAGTGCGGACCACCAAAGGATCATCAAGCACGTGCTCAAGAGGAAGGCGCTATAACGGCTCTGATGTAATGGTGGCAGATCACATCTGGACCGCACGATCGTGATCCAACGGGCGCGATCAAACGCCTTTTAAAAGGCAAATCAAACGGAGCATCTGGACCATTTTCGAAAATGGTCCATCAAGGACCGTTTATCGTAACCGTCCATCATTTGGATCGGACGGTTACGATCAAACACCCTATAAAACTACATGTTCTTCATCGTTCTAAGCATCCGAGTTGAATTTCAATCCAATTGAGCAGTCTAGACACCATTCTTCTTGTTTCTCTTGATTCCATTCTCTTCCTCTTTCATTTCCGCGTCCATGGAGGGGTTGAAGTCAAGATTTGGTGGAGAATCGAGAGAGAAATCGTAGCTTGAAGCTCACGTTCGCGTTCTTCACGTTTTCGGTGATTAATTGGTTTAATCGCCTCGTTTCGATCGCTAAATAAGTTTAGTGGAAGCGGTTTTTCCTAGATTATCTTCCTATAATGTTTAATTTATGTTTAGATTAGGATTTAGATTTCAATTTCGTGAAATTTTATCTAAAATCGCGATTTTCACGCCGAAAATTTTCTCTCCACTTCAAATTTTGATTTCTCCGCGAAATCAAGTCCAAATTCGAGGATTCTTGATTCCGTGGAATCGATTTGAAGTCTTCTTTCTTAAAATACCATTTTGCCCAATTTCTACCATCAAATTCTTGTCTGATTTGATCAAATTTGAAGATTATGTCAAGAAATTCCTTAATTCCCTATGGATTCGAGTTAATTTCCTAAAATTGGTAAGTTTGGAATTATTTTTGACGCGATACTGCGTGAAATCGATGACCTCGCGGTCTCGTCTCGTCACACCTCACCCAAGAGAATTTCTCCTACCAACATTTTTATTGGCAATCATTCCTTGACTTCTCTTCACTTACCTTGGTGATTCGCGAGAAGGATAGCAGCCGAGTGAAATCTCGTGAGATGCTCATCACCAAACGCGCTCGGATCGCCGGTTACATCCTACCAATTCCATGATCTTAATGAGCTCCCCGTGAAATCACGATTCACGAACGGAAATCTCTTGATTACGATCCACTCAAATGAAGATCGTCCGCGTAGCTTACTGATCAAGTCAAGGACTTCAAACGACAGAAGGTCAAGCCAACCCCATCACTCATGTATTTGCGAAATGTCGTCATTGATCTTCTCGACGATAATTCAAGAATTCCAAAGAAGACTCTTGGCGATATCTTGTCGATACTCTCGATCATAACTCCACGATCGGGATTTGACTTTGGTGGACTTCCAAAGGAAAACCAAGTCAACTTAGTCGATTCCGCAACCGTCGACCTCATCACTGACCAAAGAGAGCAACCTCTCAATCAACGGCCGTCATGGGATCCATGTAAGAAGTAAAGAAAATATCGCGACTTGTGTAACTTCTCATACAGAGACAATTGCCACTACTCGTCTCATCGTTCCAACGCCTCTTCTCTTCATGCTTTAAAAGGACTGATGTAAAACGATGAATGGGTTTGTTGTTTTGAATAGAATGAAGTTTTCTTCCATAAGAAACCTCTCTGTGTTCGTGTGAATCCCGTAACCTCTCCTTTTTTTTCTATCATCTCGAATTTCTATATTCCTTTTCTGTTCTCCCTCACGTTCTGTCGCTTTCACCCATTATCTACCAGAGAATAACCGAGGCATCCTATTAGCGTTTGGCGATTCAGGAGCATCGGCTTCATCTCTAAATCAGGTAATCATCCTCTCTCTTTCACCGTGAACAATAGTTCTTCTCTCAAAATCTATAAGTCCAACGTTGACCTTCAAATTTCTATCTATTCTCTGTCGCGTGACTGACATCCGAGAGCCCCTTCAAATACTCCCTCATTGTATTCATATTATAAATTAAATCGTCTTATGCTTATCATCTTCTTCCGTTAATAACTCATATCACTTCCTAACCTATCTCCACTCTCTTCGCAATCAGATTCTTCTTCACTAACATTATCTTTCCTACCCCTTCTCCACTAAATCATTTATTCATTCCATCATGATATCATTCATAGATCCCTTTCCCAACTGTAGGATTATTTCATAATTAATATCAGTAGATATTCATCTTATAATTCACTCATCTCTTCCTCACATCTTCATACTTACACTATTATCTTCATACCTATCATTTTCTCAAAATATCCTACATAAAAAATTCAAGGCAAAAATTGCATAATAATATAGAGCGGTCTTTAGTGGGTTAGCTTATATCCATTAATGGATGCTTAACCCACTAATGACTTGTGGCAAGTGCACACGTCGTCACGTGGTGACAGGAAATCCGCTACGGCGCGTCAGCTACCATGTTAGTGTTGGGATCTAAGTTCGATATTCGTTGTAAAATTTTAATCAAAACATCAAATGTGGAAAAATTCATTGAATTAGATATTCAAAATATTGAGACACCAAGAACAAATGATCTTATCATCTAGTATGTATGAGAAAACATACTTATAGGGTTTCCTTGAGGGAGTTCTAGAAGCTATTCAAGTATCCAGCCTCTAGCGGTATCCACATGGTCTTTGGATGGTTGGATCCCCTCTTCAAATCTAATCACCAAGAGAGAAAGAGAAGAAATGAGAGAATTCTCACAAGGCTTGTATGAGCACCTTGAGTTGAGGTTGTTCTCTCACTATTTATAAACATTGGACATATAGATTTTTCATAAAACCCTCATAATTATGTCTATATCGACCAACATCATAGACCTTATGTGTATGACCGACCCTCTAGGTCGATATATTTCACTAGTCAATAACTCTATAGACCAAATAACACCTTATTGGTTAACCTTAATTAATTATCTTCATGAACATATAGATTAATTAATCAAGGATTGATTTAACCCAATCGATAGCTTGAGTTGGCAGCATGTTAGGTGCCAAGTTGCACCACATACACTAAGAGATATGGAGTATGTAAGAATTTACTTATGGAACCTTTACGTCATCGATTACCATGTATGTATAACCTTTTATTCGCATGAGACTCATGAATGACTTAGGGTATGGTCAACTGTCAAACCCTAATTGATCACTCAAGTTAGTACTTATGCGAGTAGAAAATCATTGGGAACTCCTTTGATATTTCTATTACCTTAGCCAATGATTTCATCGCATCTCATTCCTTGAGTCAATCTCCTCAAATACCTGACGAATGGAGACCGCGAGGTCGTCAACTACGCATGGTCTCATGTCAAAATAAAGTCAAAACTTACCAATTTAATGAAAACATCTCGAATTGAGGGGTATAATGGTAAATATGGGTCGAATCCACAAGGAACTAGGGAAATTTTTTATGATCTCTTCGAATTTGATCAAATCAAACAATGAATCGATGATAGAAATTGGGGAAAATGATACTTTATGAAAGAGAACTTCAAGACGATTCACGGAATCAGAAATCATTAAATTTGACTTTGATTTCGTGGAGAAATTGAAGATCGAAGTGAGGGGTAATTTCCGAAATTGAATATCGCTAATTAACCAAAAATAAGTTTGAAATTAAACTAAATTACTAATCTAAACAGAAATTGAACACTAATAGATGATAGATTAGGATAAACCGCGATCACTAACCCACAATTGCGATTGGATTAACTCAATTAATCGCCAGAATCAAGGCTATTCATCAAAATCCGAAAATCACGATTCGTGGAGTTCAAGCGTCGATTTCCTCCCCGTCGATCGTCAAAATCTTGATTTTAAGCACTCCTCAAACGTGGAAATGAGTCTAGAAGCAACTGGGATCAAGAGATTCAAGAGATTTGGTGTCTAGATAGTTCAATTTGATTGAATTGCTCTCGAATGCTTTACAAATCGGAAGACCATCTCAATTTATAGGACATTTGGGCGTAACCGTCCAATAAAACTGATCAACGGCTCTGATGAAAGGCATGATCGTGGTCCGTTACCATTAAGTCGTGGCCGTTGGATCACGATCGGATGCTCAAGATGAAGCCACCTCGCCACACGTTAAAAAATGCATCGAAACGCATCCGTTAGATCGCAATCAAACGCCTCAGATGCGTTTTTCGCGATCTAATCTTGATCGTTATAACTCTCGCGATCAACGGTGGAGATAAGATGCATCCGGTGTACCCTGATTAAGCCATGTGTCTCCATCAATAAGTGAAGATGGAACTGCTGAGATCGCACGCGATCGGACGTCCCACACGGTGTCACGTCGCCTCCTCATCGCGATCTGATCGTACGGCTCTAATCGCGGCACGTCACCTACGCGCTTTAAATATTCTGAAAAATTGATTTTAAATTAGAAAATCAATTTTTAATTCCAGAAAATCCTTAGAAATTCATTAAAAATTTAGAAAAAAATTCAAAAATTCAAGAAAAATCTCTAAAAATTAGAAAATTCATAACTTTCAAAATATAAATCCACATTAATTGAAATTTCTTTCATTTGATCATAAATTTAATTATATATCATTCTTGAAAGTTAAAATTTATAAATAACAAGAGATTTAATTTCTATTTAAAAAATATGTTTAAAAAATTTCATTTCTTTAAGATTTTAACTTTTAGAAAATTAAATGAATGTTTATAAAAATAATTTCTCTCATTATTTAACTTTAAAAACCAGTTATAATCTGAATTAAAGATGGGTTATAAAATTATTTATCTTTAACTCATCATAATTAACCCTAAATTAAAGTATTTTGAGATTATTAAAAAAATTTCATAGAATGATAGATAAATACTCATAAATATGATAACATGCATAGGAATGAAATCTTTTATGCCTTAATATGCATTAATAATCATGTATTATCATGTCTAATTAACATGTTATCAATATCAAGGACGGATGATCCCATCTTTATCACACAATCATCATCGTGGACTTCATGGTGTATCAATATATGACGTTTTAGATATCCCATGGCTAGATATTCATAAGTTAGAATCAAAACATGATCATCCATTCATGAGATGTCTTTGGCGTCTCAAGTCAAAGGACCACATACATAACCATGACATGAATCAACTTGAGTGATAGTTAAGTATAATACCATTTAGGGATTCATACAAATCAATTCAGTCAATTTTTCTCCAAAGAGCACCCCACTATCTATCCTTAGTGTCTCCACATTGATGGCAACATGATCAGCCATACTCATCATATGAGTTGGATTTGATAGCGCTATTCTTTTTAGATAATTCGATGTTCTTCTTGAATATCCCTTGAATAGGAATGTTTATAATATATGTTTAAAGACTAGTGATCACTATATTATGTTCTCATCATAATTCACTTAGTCATTGCATATATTAATGGACTTCATTAAAAACATCACACATGAATGACAATGAATAAATTTCATTTTAATGAACAAAACCAAGATACATGGAAGTGGGATTGGCTCACAGGCCACATAATATCTATCAGTCAGCAAGTGATAAAATAAACTTCTTTTATGTTTTTAAATAGAAATTAATTTAAAATGAATTCAAATAAATTTAGAAATTTTTTTGAAAAATCTTTAAAAATTTAGAAAATTCACAACTTTAAAAATATAACTCCAAATCAATCCAAATTTATTATGTTTGATCAAAAATTATATAATCTATCATTCTAAAGAATTAAATTTAATAAATAATAAGAGAATAAAATTTTCTTTAAAAATATACTCATTTATTTTAGAAAATAAAACTAGAAAAGTAAATGAGTGTACATAAAAATATTTTTTCTTATTATTTAACATTAAAACTTTATCATAATTTGAAATATAAAATGGGAATAATCTTAATCTCAAAGATCTCTCTTTAGTTATTTATTAGTATCCTAATAATATAACATGCATTTTGAGATTATAATTTAAATTTTTATAGAATGATAGATATTCACTAAAAATATAATAACATGCATACGAATGAAATGTTTTATGCCTTACTTTGGATTGATAATCATATAATTATATGTCTGAGTTTCATGTTATCACACCTATTCTTGAGCGACATAAAATTTTCCCGTTACACAAAGAGGGTGGAGAGAGAGAGAGACATTACTCTCTCTCTTCTATTTTTTTCTTATTTTTTAAATCAAAGAGATAGAAAGTATGGGAGCCAATTTTTTTTGAAAGAATATGGGAGCCAATCATGGGACGCCGCGTCACCTATTCTTTTAAAAATCATTAAAATAATGAAAATATTTTAATTATTTTAAAAAGTTATTTCTTAATGATTTTAACGTCTATAAATTCCCAAAAATTGCAAAAAATCCAAAAAAATCCCAACTTCCTCATAAATTTAAATTATTTGATTGGATTCATGTTAAGATGCATTCAAATATATTTTTATGTCAATAAAGGCATTTTAAATGGGTAATAAATAGAAATTTCATTTTATAATTAGAGAAGATAATCTTTTCGATGAATCAATGCCATTAAATTCTCATAAAATGTTATCAACTCATGAAAAAGAATATCCTTTTAAAAATATGAATTATCATTTTAATTAGTTTAAATAATTATAGATCTACTTATGATTATATATTTAGTGAAAAGTCTGTAAAATGCATGATACTACTGCACGAAGTTGCATGTTATCAAGGATGAGCTCAATACTAAGAGATATTGTGTCTCCCAATGGACTTTAAAGCTCATGTAAAGCCTTCCCCTCTATCTAAACAATGCTAGGGGTATCTATAAGATCTTCTAATTTTAGGATTTTTCAATATCCTAAGACGGCCTTTTGACCACCTTTCTTCACACCTTTGACCACCTGTACCCTTAATTACACCCTATGACTTCTTGAAATTACAATTGACTTAGCCCTTAAAACAATGAAGATGTCACTTTCTCCTCTCTTTCATTGCAATTTGGCTCTATGTATTATTATATATTTTTAATGTGAGAATTTAACCACTTGACTTCAAACAATTCATATGAGATTAGTGTTAAGATATAACAAATCAAAGGAACGATGCATGACGACGCATATTCATGTTTTTACATAATCAATATTAATTTGATGCCAATTGAGTACATGAGTGGAATAACATCATGAATGCAAAAATGTCTCAAAAACATGATAATGTGCATTGTGTTAGAAAGAATTATACATTAAAAATATGTTTATAATGATGGAAATGAATATTTTAATGACATTTTATCATTGGTAGAGAGGTTCTAAAAGAGACCTAGTAGGAGGTGGTCTAACAGATCGTTTTTATGCGTCGTTAAATCACAAAAAACGCCGGTCAAACAAAATTTATAAAATCGAACTCACAAAAATAAGATATAAAATCAAGTAATGTGTAAGTATCGGGTCGATCCATAGAGAGCAAGGTTGACTTTAATTCCAGAGTTGACTTGGTCAAACATAGGTTTAAAAGGAGTTTTAAATAAGAGAAAATAAGATTTAACGAATGGAAATGATATAAATAGACTAAATAAGAAGTTTTAAGAATTTAATTCTCGAGTTTGACACAGAAAAGTTAAACGTCAAAGTCAAAGCGTTGACTTTGACTAATGATAGGTGTTCTGTAAAATCAGAGAATCAAACAGTGTAATAAGATTACAAAAATTATATATTTAGAAACTAGAGAGAAAATGGAACTTATTGGTATATAATTCGTGATTTTTAGATTAGAATTGAATTTACTATGAATTATTGAAAATCAAATATCAAAAAATCCCCGAAATAAACACCTCAGAGGAAATCTTCAAATTGACCATCCAAATGAAATCCAAATCTTGAAATTTATATGTCAATGGAAAGCTAAGAACTAGAGGAATCTAAAAAGACAAAAATTATCAAATTCTGATTTTTAAATTAAAATTAATTGACCCTGAACGTCAACATTTGACTTCTGATAAAAGATGAACAGTCTTCGGTCAAACGTCAAATTAGAGGGTCAAATGAACTCGGAATTTGATGAATTTGCTATTCACGGAAAACTGAGGAAAATAGGAATCCAGTGTAAATCAGAATCAAGTAATTTGAAATAATAATCAGAGAGATATCCTAATTTTAAAATCAGTAGTTTTTCGGACTCGAATTTGGGGAAAATGAAGAACACTAAGAACTAATTTGCAAAATTAGACTTCTAAATCTAATAAAAACTCAAATTACCTCCTGTTAATCGATAGAATCTCACTACTAACCCGATTGCCGCAAGAATGGGGCTTCAATTGTCGTGGATTGAAGCGAATTTGTTCGGATTCTTCCTCATGGACGTTCAAAATTCAAGGGGAAAATTCGATGAAATTAAGGAGAAATTTGTGATTAATCCCGTTCTAATTGCTTCGCAATCAAGTCTAAATGCGAGGGGATCACGATGAACTAGAGATCTTCCTCGAAATTTGCTTAGTTCACTTCACGAATTGATCAAAAGTTGATTTTCAAAGGGAGAATACGTGGCTTTTTAATGGGAAATTTGGCCCAAAAATCGTGGGCAGTTGACGCGTTCGTGGGAGCGATTTGATGGGGTTGTGGGAGCGATTCCTTTGGGCAAGATCGTGGCTTCAATCCCGCGACGAGTCCGCTTCAATTTTGCATCAAAAGAAGCCACGATCGCGCTTGATCATGGCCATGATCAAGCGATTATCGGGCCACGATCGCGAGGCGATCGGGCTTCGATTGTGAATTTTCTCTTGCCGTCTTCAATTGAAACCATGCGCCATGTATCGTGGCCTTGATTCCACGATGAAAGAGCCACGATCGCGGCTCGATCGCTCCGCGATCGCGGTTCGATCAGACCGCGATCGTGGAGTTCTTCCGCGAATTGTCCTAGTCGTCCGATGGAGCTTCAGGTAGGCCATGATCGTGATCATGTAGGCCATGATCGTGAGGAGCGTCCACCGCCCGATGGGAGTTCACCGTTGTCTTGATGCATCGCAGCCGTCCATGCATCCGGATGAAGACTACGATCACGATCAATGACGGATAAGCGACGATGACGATCGGATGATTGCGAGCCTTCGACGTGTCGTCAGGTAAGGCCGTTGATCTCTTCACTTATTCTTTGATTTGAGCACGTGCTCTAACTGACGATCGCATGGACGTGGGTCCACGTGATCTCCGTCGTCCTGATGGAATCCAACGCTTGCCGCCCGTCCACGTCACCTGCAAAAGGTAAGTTTTGTTGGAACATAGTCCCACATGGAAGAGGAAAAGGAAAATATCGTGGTTAAAATCTGGGGCATTGTAACGCATTTGCGTTACCGCCCCAACTACCTAACTAGGGCCCACTAACCCGTGGGCCCTCCATCTACCAACCTACCTGCCACGTGGCGCCCCATTCGTGCGTCCGCGTGGACCCGTGTACACGCGTGGCCTCTTGCCACGTGTCTGCGTCCTGTGCGCCATCTGCGCCTCACATGGGCTACCCGCGGCCCTGCCATGTGGCCTCAGCGCTGTGTCGCATCCGTGCGGTGGTCTCGCGCGCCACGTGTCAGCTCACCGCCGGGCCCGCTCGCCATGTCAGCTCCTGCAGGTAAGTAATTTCCCTTTTTCGCGATTTAATAAAGAAAAACACTTAAAAATTCATTTAAAAATGAAATAAAATAAAAAAAGGCCATAAATTTCAAAAATTCATAACTTAAAATATACAACTCTTTTTTAATCCAAATTTACTCCATTGGATCACAAATTTCTTCCTTTTTAACATCATGTCATTTAAAATATATTTTCAAAGAAGAAATCAAGATGAATTAGAATTTACTTAACTCATTTCTTAATAAATATTCTAAATCATAAATTCATCTTGAAATTATCCTTCAAAACATCCACTAAAGTCAAAATCATTCAATAAAAGAGATTAACTTGTATTAATTTAAAATTAACAAAATATTAATCATCTATTAAGTATGAAATTATGCCTAATTTATGCATAAATATCAACTTTAGTGAAATGATATACCAATGGAGAAAATTCCTAAAAAGTATGATAACATGCATCATATTCTCATAAAATAAGCATGAATATGACCTAATTAGGATAATAATTTAAGTTATAAATGCATGTTATCATGGTCTCAAAGATATTCCATAGAAGATTTTTATAGGGATAAGTGAGAGAGGTTTAAGTGCCATGAAGAGATTTCTTCCTTATGCTTGTCTTCACATATTTCAATTCCATTAGTATTTATTGACAAAGCGAATCTGTGAGGTCATTGAATACACACGGAATCGTGTCAAATATAATTCCAAACTCATCAATTTTAAGAAGTGATCATCAATTAAGGATTATAGTGGTGAAGAAGGGTGAAATCCAAGAAGAATTAAGGTATTTTGAGAAACTCTTTGACATTCAATCAAATCGGACTGAATTGTGGTGAGAAATTAGAGATTTTGATATTTTTAGAAAGACAACTCGACGATGAATCTTGGGAATCAAAAATCACAAAATTTGGATCAAGATTTGCAAAGAAATCAACGAGCAAATTGCATAGAAATTTTTGAACGCGAAGAGAGCGAAAAACTGAAATTAAAATCAAAATTAACTTAATCTATGATTCAAAATTAAAATATAATGTTATAGGAAGAGAAGATTGAATAGATCCAATTTCTTGCTGGATTAGAGGCTTTCCTTTCCACGAATTCGAAGAGTTTCGTCGACATTCAAACACTCCTTGGATGCGAAAATTGACATAGAAGCCAAAGAAAGCAAGAGATTCAAGGATTGAGATGTTGATAACATGCTAATTAGACATGATAATCCATGATTATTAATGCATATTAAGGCATAAAAGATTTCATTCCTATGCGTATTATCATATTTATTAGTATTTATCTATTATTCTAGAAAAAAGTCATTATAATCTCAAAATATTTTAATTTAGGGTTAACCATGATGAATTAAAGATAAATAATTTAATAACCCATCTTTACTTGAGATTATAAGAAGTTTTTAAAAATAAATAATGAGAGAAATCATTTTTATAAACATTCATTTAATTTTCTAAAGTTAAAATCATAAAGAAATGAATGTATTTTTCAAATAGAAATTAAATCTCTTGTTATTTATTAATTTTAAATTTTTAGAATGATAGATAATTAAATTTTTGATCAAATGAAGTTAATTTTGATTAATTTGGAGTTATATTTTGAAAGTAATGAATTTTCTAATTTTTAGGGATTTTTCCAAAATTTTTCTAAATATTTCTACATTTTAATGAATTTTTAAGGATTTTTCGGAATTAAATATCGATATTTCTAATTAAAATTGATTTTTACAAATTTTCTAAGCGCGCAGGTGATGTGGCGCGATCAGAACTGTTCGATCAGATCGCGATCAAGGATCGAGGAGAGGAGGCGACGTGGCAGCATGAGAAGCGTCCGATTGGTGAAATCGGGTTCACTGGATGCGTTTAAATCTCGACCATTGATCACAAGGAGTTATGACGGTCGAGATTAAACTGACTCAAAACGTATCAAGATCGTTCGATCGCGATCCAACGGCGAGAATTTTGATGCGTTTTATAACGCATCAAACATGGCTTTATCTGATGCGTCTGATCACGATCCAACGGCCACGACTTAACAGTAACGATTCGCATCCGCGCGTTTCATCTGAGCCGTTGATGCTATTCATCGGACAGTTACGTCCAAATTGCATATAAATTGAGATGTTCTTCGAGATTGTAAAGCATTCGAGAGCAGTTAAATCAAATTGAACTGTTTAGACACCAAATCTCTTGAATCTGTTGATCTCAATCGCTTCTAGACTCGTTTTCATTTCATTTTAGAATCGTTAATTAGTTTAATTTCAATCTTAATTTCGGTAAAATCGCGATTTACATTTTCAGAAATATCAACTCTATTCAATCTTTAATTTCTCCACGAAATCAATATCAAATTCATTGATTTTTGATTCAGTGGATTTGTCTTCAAGTCCTCTGTCATAAAATACCATTTTCCACAATTTCTATCATCGATTCATTGTCTGATTTGATCAAATTTGAAGAGATTGTCAGAAATTTCCCTAACTCCTTGTGGATTCGACCCATATTTACCATTATACCCCTCAATTCAAATTAATTTCATTAAATTGGTAAGGTTGGACTTGATTTTGACATGAGATCATTAATTACATGCTAATAAGACATGATAATACATGATTATTAATACATATTAAGGCATAAAAGATTTCATTCCTATGCATGTTATCATATTTATGAGTATTTATTTATCATTCTATGAAAAAGTCATTATAATCTCAAAATACTTTAAATTAAGGTTAATTATGATGAGTTCAAGATAATTAATTTTGTAACCCATCTTTACTTGAGATTATAACAAGTTTTTAAAGTTAAATAATGAGAGAAATCATTTTTAGAAACATTCATTTAATTTTCTAAAGTTAAAATCTTAAAGAAATAAATGTATTTTTCAAATAGAAATTAAATCTCTTGTTATGTATTAATTTTGACTTTTTAGAATGATAGATAATTAAATTTTTGATCAAATGAAGTTAATTTTGATGAATTTGGAGTTATATTTTGAAAGTTATGAATTTTCTAATTTTTAGCGATTTTTCCAGAATTTTTCTGAATTTTTCTGAAATTTTAATGAATTTCTATCGATTTTCGGCAATTAAAAGTAAATTTTTCATATTAAAAATTGATTTTTTGAATATTTTATACAGCGCAGGTGACGTGTCACGATCAAATAGTTGATTCAGGCGATGAGGTGGCACTGTAAGGGACGTTCGATCGTGCGGTGAATCGTGGCCTTTAATTTTCACTTAAAATCAATGGACATGTGGGTTAATCGGGGTTCACCGAATCGTCTTATTCTCGACCGTTGATCATGAGAGTTATAACGGTCAAGATTAAAAATGTGAAGAAAGGCATCTGATGCGTCCGATCGAGATCCAACGGCGATAGTTTCAAGGCGTTTTATAACGGGCGGCGACGGGGCTTCATCTCGAGCATCCGATCGTGATCCAATGGACCGGACTTAATCGTAACGATTTGCATTAATGCAATCAATCAGAGCCGTAAATCGAAGGGGGAGCGTTTCATTGGACTGTTTAAGCCCAAATATCGTATAAATTCATATCTTCTTCCGATTTGTAAAGCATTCATGAGCAATTCAATCAAATTGAACTGTTTAGACACCAAATCTCGTGAATCTCTTGATCTCAATTGCTTCTAGACTCATTTCCATGTCCACGGAGTGTTTAAGATCAAGATTTAGATGATCGACAAGGAAGAAATTGACGCTTGAACTCCACGATCGCGATTTTTGGATTTTTGATGAAAAAGCCTTGATTCCGGCGATTAGTTAGGTTAATCTAATCACAATTGTGGGTTAGTAATCGTGGTTTATCCTAATCTATCGTAGTGTTTAATTTCCGTTTAGATTAGTAATTTTAAGTTAATTTCTTTTGGTTTTTATTAAATTTCGCAATTCTGATTTTCAGAAATTACTCCTCACTTTGATCTTCAATTTCTCCGCAAAATTAAAGTCAAATCGATGATTTTTGATTTTGTGGAATCGTCTTGAAGTTCTCTTTCATAATATACCATTCTCCCCAATTTATATCATCGATTCATCGTCCGATTTGATCAAATTCAAAGAGATCATAAAAAATTTCCCTAATTCACTATGGATTTGACCCATATTTACCATTATACCCCTCAATTCGATATATTTTCATCGAATTGGTAAGTTTGGGCTTTATTTTGACACGAGAATTTGTGCAATTGATGACCTCGCGGTCTTGTTCCGTCAACCGTGTGTTTTCAACAACCTCGAGGTCTCGTTCTGTCAGATGTCTATACAGTTCGATTACTCGAAATACCCAGGAATGCTTTTCCATCATCAAATAACATGTGTATTTATAGAGATATTTGGGTGTAATCGTCGGATCGAGACATTTAATCTTTCATCAAAAACTTTGATGAAATGCTTAGATGTGAATCATTACGTTTAAATCGCATCTGTTGGATTGAAGAGGAACAACTGAGATTTTTGCCGCGGTGCAAGTGAAGAAGAAATGCCTTGAAACACCTACTGTTATATCTTCATCTGATGATCTTGATGCGTTCATTTGTTCACAGGGTCTACTGAACGATTTTAATATCAGCATTTATAACTCCTTAGATGAACGACTGAGATTAAATTGTTTTAAATGATTCGTTGACAAATCACAGAGAGTCGCAAAATCACTTAAGTGATGATCACTTAAGTGATGATCGACGATCGTGACAAAATCAGGCAATCGGACGCTCCACATTGAAAGTCCCTATAGGGTAGTGGTTTAACCTAAGAGTGGGGGTGAATTAGGCTATGTGTTAATTTTAATTGTTAATCTCTACTTTTTCTGTTTACTGACGAAGCGTTTTGTGCGGTCATTAAAACACACAAACATTGGTAAAACAAAAAATTTATAATTCCGAACTCACAATGACAAAGATATAAAATCAAGTAAAGTGTAAGTATCGGGTCAATCCACGAGAAC
>CM044102.1:2741475-2777320 GCA_024174645.1 Lemna minuta | reverse complement strand
GCTAGAAGGTGGTTGACTTGGTCCAATCATGGAATTCTAAGTACACGCTGGAATCCCATGATGGAATTCTAAGAATTGATAAGATGAATTCACAAGGTCATTAAATACACGTTGAAGCGTGTCAAAACAAATTTCAAACTCACAAATTTCATATTAAAATCATAAATTAGATAGTATAGAGGTGAATAAGGGTCGAATGCATGGAGAATTACGGTATTTTCAAATAACTTCTTGAAATTCGATTAAATGGGACAACAAGTTGAGGTGAGAAATTAGGGATTTTCATAGATTTAGAAAGATACTCAAGGACGAATCCATGTAATCAAAAATCACATAATTCGGATCATTCGCAAAGAAATCAACGAGCAAAAATTAAGTAGAAAATCATTCGCTAGGAGAGCGAAAACCAAAATTAAATCTAAAATTATCCTAATCTACAATTTGAAATTAAAGATAATGATAGAGTACAAAAGATTAGGATGAAAACGCATAATGTAACCCAAATTTGGGCTTCAATCGATTCAATTGATCACCAGATTCAGGGCTTTTTATTTCGTGAATTCGAAGATGAAATTCGGCTTTAGATATGAATAGGCATCCTAAGAATAGAGGAGGACAACAAGGACACCATAATCCGCGATCCACGAGGCATACAAGGAACAACTCCTTGTATGAGGACCTCTTCGAAACATCCGTACATTCCATAGCTCCATCGGAGGCTTCTATCGATTCTATGACAGTCCCCGCCACACTAAAGCGAGGAGAACCTATGGACGCCCCTCTTCCTACCAAGGGAGTGAGACGACGCCTCAGCGGTACGCTGGGCCAGGTCGTCAAAGGCAGACTACGCGAGTCAATGCCCCTCTTCAACGAGGTGCCAATTTTAAAATTGACTCACATATTCTTGGCCTTTTACCTATCTTTCATGGACTACCATTGGAGGATCCATATAGACATGTGGACGAATTCAGCCAGGTATGCGAATTCAATCAATTCCACAATGTCCCCTCCGAGACGGCCAAGATGCGCTTCTTCCCCTTCACGCTTAAGGAAAGGGCAAAGGAGTGGTTTTTCACCTTGGGTCGTGAGTTTGCTTCATGGAGAGATATGGAAGACGCATTTTTGCGTAAGTACTACTCGGTAGGTAAGACTAGTTCCATGAGACGCGCCATACGCGAATTCTCACAAGGGCCGCGTGAGGTTTTTTATGAGGCATGGGAGAGACATAGAGATCTCTTGAGACAATGCCCACATCATGGTATACCTAAGCATGAGATTACTCAGATTTTTTATGATGGCTTAGGTGCACCTCACAGATATTTGCTTGATGCCGCTGGTGGTGGCACATTCATGAGCAAATATTGGGATGAAGCCCTCGAATTGATCGAGTTGGTGGCGGAGAATAGCCATCATCATGCGGCTAAATCCTTCGGTGGGCGGAGCACCCCCGCAAAAGGAGGAATGTTGGATGCGAAGGCGGTGGAGACAGGTATGCTTTTAGATAAAATTGAAAAACTGACCGTGGCACAGAATTTGATCATGGATTCGCTTAAGATCCGACCGGGTTCTGATGGCCTCGCTCCAGTATCACACAGCGATGTCTCTCAGCATTCACATTGCTTTAATGTTGAGCACGTCGAGTTGGATTGCCCCGTGATGGCAATTCAAGGTCCAGTTCCATTTCGGCCAAACCCTATGCCATATGCAGGTTTGAGCCAAGCGGGTAGGTATCACCACCCGAATGAGGGTTATTCTAATTTTGATAACCCATCTTATGCGCAGCAGCGGAGTGGGCAGCACACTTCATTTCATCAGCCCTTTGGATCCGTGCAGCAATTTATGGGGAACCCAAGGCAGACACAGTTCGCCTCCCGTTTTCCCCAAGAGAGTTTACCGTCACACGCAGTGCCACCTTCCGCAACCTCAGCTGATCCTATCATGAGTGCATTAGCACAAATGATGAGTAAGTTGACTGAGGTTAGCGGCCGACTTGATAGAGTCGAAGGGGCTAAGGCCCAATGCTCCGATGCTTCTACCGATCAGAGGGATGGAAGGCGAATAGAGTTACCGTCCCAACCTCTAGCCAACCCTAGGAACCTAGGGCAAGCATCGTCGAGCCGTGCCCTCAATGTGAACCAAGATCACATTGATAGCGCACAAGAGGAGGCACATGCTGAGAGACGGAAAACTTAGTGCTTGATGGGAGGCAACCCATCCTTATCTCTATCTTTTCATTTCTTTTCTACTGTTGTTATTGTTTTAGCTTTTATTTTTACTTTTATATTTGCTGTTGATGTTTGTTGTTGTTTTTCTATAAGCTTATTAGGTACTATGGAGAGAGGAACATCAAAGGAAGAAAGTCGGTGCCAAAGCAACTCCAAAAATGAAGAAAAGAATGCAACCGATGCAAACTCCCGCTAAGTTTTCTTTTCCCTCTTATGATTGTTTTTCTTTTACTGATGTTGCATGCCATGTATAGTGATTGTCATCACATTTTCTATGAGCATGTTGAGTTTTATTGAGGACAATAAAAGGAATGAGCATGGGGGGAGTTTTCTAGAAAACTTACATTTTTTCAAAATTTTTGCATTTCTTCATTTAGTATTCTATGCATGATCTGATTTTTAAACATGTGAACATCAACATGATCTTTTCAAAAACACATGAAATAGAAAAGCATAGAGTGCATTAACACCTCCATTTGTTTAGAAAGTTGTGGGAAGAGCAACCTTAAGTGTATGTTGAGGAGATGGGAGAGTCGATGGAATTAGGGATCTAGGTATTCCTTTGGGGAGCCATAAAATCCAAACTAAGGATGTACTCAAGCTCATAGTATGATTTTTAAAACTTTCTATACTTCTCACCCACTCATTCTTCTTTCTAAACTTTGAGTTAATGACTCCTTGCACGCACATCCTTCCGCTTTCCATAGCAAGTCGTAGCTTGTATCATCCTTTGTTGGCATTAATATTATTGACATAGTGAAGCTCCCTGATCCATAGAGATACCATAACCTCTTCGGGGGAATAAGCTGCATGTCTACTAAGGACGGCACATGGGTAGGATGAGCACCATGAAATGAATTGCATTGTTGTTTTTCAATAAAGTTGCATAAAAAGCCTTGAAAATTTCAAATTCTGAATTCTCTAATCTCCTTCTTGAAAAGGGCTTGCAGCAAGTAGAATTAGGATGAATAAAGTAGAATTAGAATGAAAGAAAAATACAAAAAAATAGAATTAGGATGAAAGAAAGAGAAAAATAAAAAAAATAGAAATAGAATGGTAAGCTACCTCCCATGTGTTTTAGCCGACTCTATTTTATAGCCAGTATGTATATAAGGATGATACTTGTTTCTACTTCTTGTGCCCTTATCATTCATGTCCATAGTGCAAGGAGGAAGTGACGATTGGTTTGGTATGATGAATTTCTTTTAATTATGTATATTCTATTAGTATGTAGAGCAAGAGCATTCTTGGTTTATTTGGTGGATTAAAGTGTTTGCTGGAGGAATGCCTTGATCTTGAGTTTCTAGTACATTACTTTCTTCTTGGCATCATTTAAGGTAGAACATTCATTACAGATTCTATCAATGCTTAACCCATGGCTTTCTAAGCTTGTTAGTCCTATTTCATACTTTTTCTCTTTCCATTGCTACGGGACTAGCAATGATTTAAGCTGGGGGGGTATGATAACATGTTATTTAATGTATTAGAATCATGCATTTTACATGCTTATTTGGACTAAATCAACTGTTTATGCATGTTATCATCATAAAAAATGATTAATTCCGGCTTTACAGCAAAATTCCTATTTTTCTTGATTTTATGGTAGTTTTTGGTAATTTTTCGACTTCAGAATCATGAAAAATAAATATTTAAAGTCGGAATATAATTTTGGATTTATTTAAAGGCATTTTTATAATTTTTATAATGATTTATTAAGCCTTTTGCAGATTTAATCAGATCGCGACACGTGTCACGATCTGAACCGTCCAAGTTCGGAAATTTAAACGTGCTCCAATCATGAGACGTCGGCCCAATGATTGGAGACGCGTTTTGTTTTTTTTTATTATGGAGTATAACCGAAACACGTGTCAGTCAAAAAAAGACGTCAGCCCAATGATTGGGCACGCATTTTGTTCTACCTGACATGTCTATAATCGATGCACGTCAGTCGAGGAGGCGGCGGCCAATGAAAAAAAAGGAGGGACTTTCTCCCGCCTAATAAGATAAAAGTGTCTTTCTTCCGCCGAATTTGGTGCACGTCATTCGAGGAGGTGGCGGCCAATGAAAAAAAAGTAGGGACTTTCTCCCGCCTAATAAGAGAAAAGTGTCTTTCTTCCGCCGAATTCGATGCATGTCAATCGAGGAGGCGGCGGCCAATGAAAAAAAGGAGGACTTTCTCCCACCTAATAAGACAAAGATGTCTTTTCTTTTTTTTTTATTTTGTAGGCGCGAGGATGACGTGGCGAAAGCGGATTGGACAGGAATCACTTCACGCGGATCGCTGACGATGATGCGATGTGTCAGGCCATGATTGGAGGAATTATTTCACGCGGATCGGAGCGGCAGTTATCCTTGTTCACGGAAATCAAGGCGCGGAAATTAATGCCCAATTGTCAGTGCCAAGTCAAAGTAGGAGAGAGAATTAAATCAACGGCTCAGATTTCTCCAACTTGCAGATGCGATATCTAGCGATCCAGAAGGCGGATCAAGCCGAAATTTTGGGGGCAACTTCCTCTCTCTCTCCCCTCTTTCCATCCATGCCTTCTGAGCTATAATTAGGGCTCGGGAAGACCTTTTTTGATCTTCTAGTTGGCCTCCTTTTGGAGGTTGGCCATCGGGATCAAGGCTGCTAGGGATCAACTATCTAGGTATGTTTAATTATCGTTTGTTCTTCTTATGTTCTTGTGTGTTCGCCAGGTATCTAGGATTGTGCGGCGTGACGAGCCGAGTGCATCTAGATACCCGACTTGCTTCTTCGTATCCTCTTTTGTGATCGCTTGTTCCATGGCAAGAGTGTTTCGTGTCGAAAGGCCAAGGGAGCACTAGTGGATCAGGTTTTATCTTCTTATCGTATTTAGAATTAATCACCATCGGTTGAATCGATCTCGAGAAAGTTAGAGGGCCTTGTCACTGAGATCCCCGCTCAAGGCTAGGGCTAGGGTCGTAGCCCCGTGAGGACTGAGGATAGGGGGCAAGGTTGATACTATGCGAGTTCTAGTTGCTTAGTCAGCTCATTATTCTACCGTGATAAACGCCAAGCTTGGGCCGTAATTCAAGCTCCTATAGAATAATGATGACTGCGTCACGATTAGATGGATTGACCAACATTTAGCGTTTATGTGTTAATCTTAGGACATTTCTTTCTTCTTTTATCAATCTATTAATTAAACCAACTACAAAAAAATATCTTCTCTTGTTCTTGAACTTTTGATCGACTCGTGAAGAAATTAAGCGAGTTTCGAGGAAGATCTCTAGTTCATCGTGTTCCCCCCGCGTTTAGACTCGATTGCGAAGCAATTGGAGCGGGATTGATCACGAATTTCTCCTTGATTTCATCGAATTTTCCCCTTGAATTCCGAACGTCCACGAGGAAGAATCCGAGCAAATTCGCTTCAATCCACGAGAATTGGAGCCCCATCCTTGCGGCAATCGGGTTAGTAGTGAGATTTGATCGATTATCAGGAGGTAATTTGAGTTTTTATTAGATTTAGAAGTTTAATTTTGCAAATTAGTTCATAGTGTTCTTCATTTTCCCCAATTTAGGTCCGAAAAGTTGCTAATTTTGAGAACAGGATATCTCTCTAATTATAATTCTAAATCACTTAATTTTGGTTTCATTAGATTCCTCTTTTCATCAGTTTTCCGTGGATAGCAAATTCATCAAATTCTGAGTTCATTTGACCCTCCAATTTGGCGTTTGACCAAGGACTGTTCATCTTTCATCATAAGTCAAACGTTGACTTTCGGGGTCAATTACTTTTGATTGACAAATCAGAATTTGATAATTTTGGTCTTCTTAGATTGCTCTAGTTCTTACCTTTCTATTGACATAGAAATTTCAAGATTTGGATTTCATTTGGTCATTCAATTTGAAGATTTCCTATGAGGTGTTAATTTTGGGGATTTTCTGATCATTGATTTTTAATAATTCATAATAAATCCATTTCTTATCCAAAAATTACAAAATATATATCAATAAATTCTATTTTCTCTCTAGTTTCAAAATATCTAATTTTCGTAATGTTCTGACTCTGTTTGATTCTCTGATTTTGCAGAACACATACTGCTAGTCAAAGTCAACGCATTGACTTTGACTTTTGACTTTTCTCTATCAAATCGTAGATTTCAATTCTTAAAACTTCATATTTAGCTTATTTATATCACTTTCATTCCTTAAATCTTATTTTCTCTTATTTAAAACTCCTTTTAAACCTAAGTTTGACCAAGTCAACTCTGCGATTAAAGTCAACTCTGCTCTCTGTGGATCGACCCGATACTTACCCATTAGTTGATTATTATATCTTGTCTTTGTGAGTTCGGTTTTATAAATTTTTTTTGACGATCGTCTTTGTGTTTTAACTACGCACGAAAACGACACGTCATACACCACCTTCAAAAGCTCTTTATCCGTAGTCGTGTAATTTATTTGAGCTTTAGCAAGGGTCTTACTCGCGTACCAAATGGCGGTTGGCTTCTTCTCTATCCGCTGCCCCAGGACCGCTCGAACTGCATAGTCTAAAGCGTCGCACATGATCTCGAAGGGTAAGTCCTAATTAAGACTTTGAAGAATCGGTGCTTCCATCAATGCGAGCTTCAACATCTCGAATGCGCGCTCCCCTTCTTTGTCAATGAAGAAGTCCTTATCCTTGCAAAGAAGAGTTGTTAACGATTTGGAAACTTTAGCAAAGTCTCGTATAAACCTGCGGTAGAAGCCAACGTGCCCTAGAAAACTCCGTAAATCTCGTAATGTAGCTGGGAGAGGAAGGTTTTGAATGACCTCAATCTTGGCCTTATCCACCTCCAAACGTTTGCCTGAGACCAGATGCCCGAGCACTACTCCCTCTCGCACCACAAAATGGGATTTCTCCTAACTCAATACTAGTCGTTTCCTGACGCAGACCTCGAGGATCTTTGTCAGGTGAGCTAGACAGCTGTCGAAATCATCTCCAAAGACAGAGAAATCGTCCATGAAGACCTCGAGACTATTGCCAAGGAAATCAAAAAATATCGTCGTCATGCATCTCTGAAATGTCGCAGGGGCATTACATAGCCCAAATGGCATTCGCCTAAAAGCGAACGTGCCAAAGGGACATGTAAACGTCGTCTTCTCTTGATTGTCCGGATGAATCGCAATCTAGTTATAGCTTGAGTATCCATCCAAGAAACAAAAATAACTCGGACCTGCTAGTCAATCAAGGATTTGATCGATGAATGGCAATCGGAAGTGATCCTTCTTTGTCGCGGCATTCAACTTTCATTAGTCGATACAAACTTGCCACTTTGTCGGAAGGTGCATTTGGATCTCCTCGCCCTTGTCGTTCATGATCACCGTAACTCCTGCTTTCTTGGGAACAACATGTAGAGGACTGACCCACTGGCTATCTAATATGGGGTAGATGATCTCCGCA
Source organism: Lemna minuta (assembly GCA_024174645.1). Taxonomy (NCBI): domain Eukaryota; kingdom Viridiplantae; phylum Streptophyta; class Magnoliopsida; order Alismatales; family Araceae; genus Lemna; species Lemna minuta. The sequence goes on along the minus strand of CM044102.1, from coordinate 2,769,687 downwards.
TTAAGCCACTTAAGGATCTCCTCCTTCACGGCTTCCCATACTTTAGGGTTTAGTTATCGTTGGGCTTCCCTCACAGGTCTCGACACGTCCTCCAGAAATATACGATGAGTACATAATGAGCGGTCTAATCCCCTCAAGTCTGATAGAGTCCACCCAATTGCCTTCTCATTCCGTCGTAATATGTCGAGTAATCGTTTCTCCTGCTCCTCATTGAGCTTGGATGAAATGATTACCGGCTTTGCTTGCTGAGAGTCAAGAAAAGCATACTTGAGTGTAGATGGAAAGGGCTTGAGCTCCTCTGTCAGCTCGTCCAAAGGTAGCTCCTTGAAATCAGCTTCCTCATTGATCGTCATGACTTCTTCGATGCAAGTCTCAATGTCTTGGTCATCAAAAAGGTCGATGGCGCCCAAATCTTCGAAGGCTTGTGAAGGGTATTTCATTAGTTTGTTGATGTTCACCTTCACCGTGTGCTCTCCCACCTTAAGAATTACTTCTCCTTTTCCCCAATCTGTAACAACTTTTGCGGTAGCTAAGAAAGGTCTTCCTAGGATACTTGGGGCTTGACTAAGCTCCTTAGTTATCTTCATATCTACTACTAGGAAGTCTAGTGGAAAATAACATCCTTCAATTCTTACAATCACATCTTCTACTATGCCATGAGGCTTCCTCACCGATCCATCCGCTAAACATAACTCTACAAGGAAAGGTTGCAACTCCCGTACATGATGATGGTCGAATACTGCTTTAGGGAGGATATTGATACTAGCTCCAGTATCTAACAAGGATCTAGTAAAATTCATTCCTCCAATTTCACTCGTAATCATGGGCGCTCTTGGATCTCTCTTTTTAATCGGAAGAGAATTCATCATAATTGAACTAATATTCTCACTCAATTGGATCCTTTTGGGGCTTCTATGGGTGTGCATATGCCTTTAAGAAATTTGGCATAAGAAGGTATATGCTTAATGACATCTACTAAAGGGATGGTAATGGTCACCTTTTGAAAAACTTCTAATAAGTGATTGTTAGATAAACTAACCTTAGATTTAGGCTTGCTCAATGCTTGAGAGTAAGGCACGGGTGGTTTGTATGTAACGGGATTTGGCTTAGCTCGCACCCGTTCTTCCTCATCCTCCGAACTAGTATTCTGCTCTACTACGACTGTCGGTATTTCTTCATCTATCGAGCTCTTGTGTAAATGATGATCCTTATAAGGATCTGGTAAGTCTTTGCCGCTCCTAAGGCTCGATATCGCTAATGCAGTCTCCACTACCTCCTCATCAACATGCATATGACTCAAGTTATGCATTTGACTCGATGAGGCTCCTTAATTCCTTGGGTAGATAGTGGCCTATGATGGTAATTGGTCAGAAAAAGAAACCTGTTTACCCTTCTTATTATCAGTCGAGGTAGGGATGTTTCTCTTAATGAAATCATGTATCTCGTCCACGAGCGAGTTCATTCTGTTCATTTGCTCCATCAACTGAGAGATCGCACCCAGAATCATATCTGCAAATGGTGCGGTCACTCTCACGTAATAAGTTTTCCAAACTTACAGCCATTGTCTTGTTATTGCTTGCATTATCTGTTGTGATAGCAAAAAAACCTAGCAAAAATTCATGTTCACAAATTTAAAATTGAAAACAAGGAAGGTTAAATTCATTTTTATTTACCTTTTGAGTGAGATCATACTCTTCTAACACACGATGCACCACCTCTGCTAAAATTATCCCTCGATGTGATACACCCAACTCTTCAACAGCAAGCACTTGTTCATGAAGTCTCCACATATCGTCAATCCAATGTATTGTGATCCCAAGTATTGCCACATTATTTGTAGTTGTCCAAGTGTCTGTTGTAAGGGACACCCTTTCAATTGGTCGAAGTAATTCTCTTACCTTATCCCTTTCAACTTCAAATAATTTCTCCATCCCTCGTCGTCCGGAATTGCGGCTAGGAATCCCTGCTTCACCTTGTACTAAATAGTTGCAAAACTTTCTAAATTGAGGATGATCAAGTAGCGTAAAAGGTGCATATGTCTTAACAATTAAATCTATGCACTCTTTCTTTGTCTGCTCTGAATTCCTGCCTGAAAATTTGAACTCTTTGAGAAATAGTCTGCTAAAGTATTAGGAGCATTTGATGGCCTTAGTTGCTTGTAAATCTCAACATGAAATCTTTCCAAGTGATTCCATAATTTGATTGTGCTACTGCTTCTATCCCTCTTGACTTTTATCTCTTTCGATGGGGTAGCTACCTTACAAATTTTGCAAAGATACTCATCGTCCGTGATCTTCATGAAATGTACTAAGACAGGTGAGGCTTTTTTTCTTTGTGAAGAGCTTGTAGCTGTAGCACTTATAGAAACAAATGTTGATACATTGTTTGATTCAATCTAAAAGAAAATATATAGCATTAGTAAGCTATCATCATATATTTTTAGAGATCAATGTAAAATAAAATGTACCTCATCTCCAATTGACTCCATCGATGACAATCTAAAACACAAGATAAAAATTAGATTACAAATTAGAGTTAAAAATTAAAAGGCAAACATATTTAGAGAAAGAAGATATGAGAAATAATGGAGAAATAAGAGAGAAGAAAGATATAGAGAAAGAAAGAAGTAACGGAGAAAAGGAATAAGAAAAGAAAATGAGATAGATTTTTTAAAAGAAAGAAGAGATGAGAAATAATGATTAATGGAGAAATAAGAGAGAAGAAAGATATAGAGAAATAAAGAAGTGACGGAGGAGAGTGAGAAATAAGAGAGAGAGAGAGTAAGAAAGAATAAGAGAGAAAACCAACAAAACCAACAAAACCTTGAAAATAGCTTTCTTTCTCTCGTACAAACTCTTTAACTTCTTCCAAAGAGAAATTTCAAGGTCTCCGTGGAAACTTTGTTAAAGACACTATCATCTAGCCATCTTCTAATGCAAGGGACTGCTTTTCGATTGGCCCAAAGGGCTGATTCAGAGCTATACAATTTTACTCGCAGAAAAATTTCCTGTGGTAAAGCTTATTTCTGTTTCAGGGACATAAAGGGTGCCAATATTCTTGTGGATCCTAGAGGGCGTATAAAGCTTGCAGATTTTGGGATGGCCAAACATGTAGGTTTTAATTTTCATCATTAAATGTTTTAAGTAACTCAAAAGGTTTTACTGTTAAACTTTTCCTTAAAGTTTCATGTTCTAATTCCATTGGAAGAATGAGTGGCAAGCCATGCATAAGGTTCACGGATCAGGTGTTCCAGGTCATTTGATAAAGCAAGATCTGCTGTTTGATTAATCAGTCAATGACTCTGATAATCCCTAAACAAGTTAGCAGCTTAAAATGATTCAAAAGGGGAGAAATTGTGACAAAATGATCCCTGACCGTGGTCTTTTTTTTTTCCATTCGTCAACTGACATCAACGTTGGCTTTCCTTCATCTCCTAGCAAAGGTTCATAAAAATCTTCGCAACACAAGTCAATTTAGTTTGTGGCGAGAGAGAGAAGTAAATGATAGCAACAAATGATAGCGAGTAAATGAGAAGTAAATGATAGCGAGAGAAAAAATTAGAGGTAGAGGGCGAGCAAGATAGGAAACCCTAGAAGATAGAAAATACTTACTGTAGTCTGTAGAGGTTTAACGATGATGATGGAGATGGCGGAAGCCGGAAGATGGCGGAAGCCGGAAGATGGCGGAAGCCGGAAGATGATGGAGATGGCGGAAGGCGGAAGATGCCTGGATTTTCGATGATGATGGAGATGGCGGAAGCCGGAAGATGGCGGAAGCCAGAAGATGGCGGAAGCCGGAAGATGGCGGAAGCCGGAAGATAGGAAACCGCGATTCCGCGAAAGCTTGGATTTTCGAAACTCGAAAGCTTGGATTTTCGGATTTTCGGACCGAGACCAGTCCGGTCCATTTTCTGGGACCGACGGTCTCGGTTCGGTCCGGTCGACCGACCTTCGGTCGGTCTTTGGACTTCCCTAATTATAATATATTTTATAACTCTCTCTTTCTCTATCGTTCTTAACTCTTTCTTCCCCTATCCGATTTATCCTCTCCCTCATACGCACTACCGTATGGTTCTAAATCATATTATCTCGTCCATTCCCGATCTCCTCTCCTCTTACACTCCCTCGCCCTATTTCCTGAATATAATATATAACATATATTTCCGCTCCCTCTATCTCTTCCGCAATCGTCTCTTATTGTCCTTTCTCTCTTCCCTCTTCCGCTACCTCATATTATACAATATAATACTTTAACTCTTCCTGTCATACATCTTAAGATCCCTCTCTCTGCGCTTATTCATATATCTCCTCTCTATTCTTGTTTCATATCTAAAATACTATCTTAAACTATACTCAATGATTTATAATTCATTTTCCTATTGATATCACTTCATAGGTCCTCCCCTAATTTGTAGGAATATTATCAATTTTAGAAATATCCTACATCAGAAGGTTTACCATGGAAGATAGGTAACATACTCATGACATGCAAATCTATCCTAAAATTCACATTTCTACCAACAGGTGGATGAATACGAGTAACGGGTCTTTGAAGGACAGGCCTAGCATAGTCACTAAGACGCCTCCTAACATTTTCCTCATCGTTCCAGGTCATCTCTAAGGTCGATGATGACGCGGAAGAGGAAAGTGATTGCGAGGAACGTTCAAAAAGATCTATCTGTAAAGGGTTATTCCTTGCTCTCCAATCAGACTCACGTCTCATAAATATGCACTAATATATTAATATATAAGATATAATATAAAATTATTCTACAATGACAAATTAATCGTACGTGATTGTCGCTATTCGTTAGAGTTACGCCCTCCCAATTTGAGTATGAAGCAGTGATTGTCCGTCGTTAGTAGAGAGCGACAAATCACTTAATCTTGTCAAAATTGAGTATCTAAATGATGTATTTCTACTTCAAGTAGCTCAGTGTAGGATCAATTTGAATTAATATCAGAAAAGAAATAGAAAAATCAGAGTTGACTGAGTCAAAATCGATGATTGTTCTCAAAAATATGCCTTAATTCCCCGGCAGCGGCGCCATTTGACGAAACGAATGCGTATGATCGTTGAATACACACGATGTCGTGTCAAAACAAAGTCCAAACTTAACAATTTAAAGATTGATTCACAAATTGAAGGGTATAATGGTAAATATGGGTCAAATCCACAGCGAATGAGGGAAATTTGAGAGATATCTTTGAAATTCGATCAAATCAGACAACGAATTGATATTAGAAATGAGGAAATTTGTGATATTGATAAAGATATACTTAATTGCGAATCCACGGAATCAAAAATCAAGTGATTTTGATTAGAATTCGTGGAGTAATGAGAGAAAATTAGATCACGAAATTTGATTAAAAATTCAAATTAAAACAAAATTAAACTTAGTCTACGATTCAAAATTTAAATCTAAGGCTAAATGATAAAAGATTAAGATGAAAACAGGCAATTTAACCTAAAGTCGCGCTTGAAATGATCCAATTAATCGCCGAATGCATGGCTATTCATTCCGCGATTTCGACGACAAAATTTGGAATTTAAGATGTGATTTCTCCTTACTCCTTTGATAAATTTTTGATTTCAAATGCTCCTCGAACGCGGAAACGTGTCGAGAATGCAAAGAAATCAATTGAATCTCGAATTGTGGTGTCTAGACAGTTCGATTTAACATGAAAATCGAAGGGTGTTCTTTTGTCGCGAAGAACAGTTCTATTTATAGAAGAAAAGAGGGGTAACCGTCGGATCAACGATCGGATTGCGATCAACGGTCAGGATTGCACGTCGTTTGGTGAATCGACACGATTAAGTCGTGAGCGTCCAATCGGCGATGGAGCGTCCACAGTGATCCACGTCGCGCTTGTGAAGAGATGCGTCGATTCATCGCATCAGTTGGATGTCCATCGGTGCGTCATGGTGAGTCCACGTGTCGCCACATGATTAATCGGGTCACCGATTAATCGCGACTGTTTGATTTCATTAATGAGATCGACAGCTTAGAAATAGCCACATGCATTGATGAAGATCGAAAAGACCATAGTCCATGCGATCTAAGCGCGTTAACCCACGCGCTTTGATCCAACGTACCGTATTCCGCCACGTTGCCTGCAATTCAAAATAAAAATGGAGCATAGTCCCACAAGGAGAAAAAGAAAAGAATTGGCAAGTATAAAAGGTGGGGCTCCGTAACTCATTTGCGTTATCGCCCCAATGCTCTTACATGGGCCCATCACTTGCGAGCCTCTCACACCGCCATGTGGCGCACCCGGGCGTCGGCGTGGACTCGCGTGGCCCTGCCACACGTCCGCGCCACATCCGCTCCTGTGGGTCCGCATGGCGCTGCCACGTGGTCTTGCAAGCCATGCCGCATCCGCGCGGGTCCCGCTCCACATCAGCCCGTGATTCTTGCGGGAAAATAACCCCCTTTTTGCTCCTTTTTGAAGGAATTAAAATGAAAATAAATTCTGATAAATTCTAGAAAAATTCCTAAAAATTGGAAAAATCATAACTTTAAAGATACAACTCCAAATTAATTCAAATTTGTTTTTTTGGATGAGAAATTAAATAATCTATAATTATAAAAAGTCAAAAGATTAAACTAACAAGAGAATGAATTTTAATTAAATAAATACATTCATGAATCTTATAAAATAAATTTATAAAAATACATGAATGTTAATAAGCATCATTTCTCTTATAATTTAATCATGAAAACATACTTATGATCTAAAGTATAATTAGGATTAAAATCACATTGTTCAATTATGTATAATAATTCATAAATTGATGTATTTTTTTATCATAACATGAAATTATACAAAATGATAGAAATATACCTAAAATATGATAATTAATGTTATTATTTGCATTAACAATCATGTAAATTCATGTGTAAATAGCATGTTATCATGGGTCACCTCATGCCCACAAACATGTCAAGCTTTAGCCGAAGCAGCTGGACTACCCAACATTTCTACCCTTCCACGATAGGATTGGGAGACCGCGACCTCATTAGACAACCTCTTAGACTTTTGCAAGCCGATACTTGATAACATGCATATTTAACTTAAATTCTTATCATATTTAACTAATATTTATGCTTATCTTATGTAATCATGATGCATGTTATCATAATTTTATGAATTTTCTCCATTGGCATGTCATTTTCTTAAAATCCACATTTTTGCATTATTTAGGGTTAATTATGTGTTTTTTAGTGATGTTTGACCTTTTGCAAGCTCCAAAAACTTGAAATTAACTATTTTCTTTGATTTTATTTTGACTTTAGTGGATGATTAAAAGAAGAGATTACAAGAAGAGAAGGATTGGATGAATCAAAATAGAACCTTAAAGGGTTGACTAAATATTATTGAATTCAACAATTTTTCTTCTTAAAATTTATATGTCAGGGGCATGGATTAAAGAAGAAGAAATTTGTGATCTAATGGAGAAAATTTGAGTCAAAAAGGAGTTTTAGAAATGAAGTTATCAGTTTTTGAAGATTAATAATTTTTTCAGAATTTTTTATGATCTTTCAAGAATTTTTAGAGTTAAATAAATCACAAAAAGGGGTTTATATGTGCTAGACCCGCGTGGAGCTGACATGGCACGATGATGGAGAATTATTTCTATACATGAACATAAGGGTCTAAGTGAACCATCCTCCTCCTCCTCCTTACTCTTATGAACAATGACCACAAGCTGACGAGAAGTCGAGCCTGTGCCACGACCACCAGGAACTCTCACAGGATCAAAGATGCACTTACGTATTCCTCAAACATCTCCACGCAAGAATCTGAATATAGTTAATCCCGTCGGCCATCGCTCGCTATCTACTCCCATGTCACCGTCAACGCTCGTCCAAGCCAAGAAAGCGAATTGTCATCAGAAGGTTATTCCGGAAATCGATGGAACTAACAAAGCTTTACGCGGTTTGTGCAAAGTTCACGCGCGGAAATTAAAGAGACGCACTTCTTTCTGCCGTTCCCGCCAACTATTTCACCGGCAAATCCAGAAAATCCATGACGCAAATGAATGATACCTCTCATTGGAGTTGACCAGTCACGAACGGTGAAGAAGGCGATTCTAATCAGCTCGTAGGCAGTGTCTCTACCTCCTGAGCAGAGATTAACCCGCTCCTCAGCTCCTCAGCCGATCATCTTCACAGACGGATCTGCAGGACAGGATAGAAGAAAGAGAAAGTATGAGAAAATCTCCAAGAAGAAAGAGGATCATCACGGCCATTATCAGTAGCGCACCGTCGTGATACTCTTCCCGCACTCGCGCCGAGTCTCCAGCCAACGATGGAGGAGAGTGAACGCGCCCGACGCCTGCTTAAGCCTCCTCTTCACCCCCGTGCAGGGGAATCTTTCAACGGCAAGGCTATCACCATCAACATTGCACTCAGTTACTTTCAACAAACCCGACGACGGGATACTTTTCGGATATGACTGATTCTGAAGAAGAGATTTGGGAAAATACAAGCACGCACACACTACTCTACACGCCTCTCGCCATCGGCTTTCTTACCTTCTCCAATAACCCTACCGTAATTTCGATCCTATAATCTTCTCTAACGGCTTCCCAGAGAAAATATGCGGAAATAACGGAATTTTCGGGAATCTCTAAGACTACCGGGGCCTACGACACCCATCCGAAACAGCCAATCAACCAAGCGGAATTTAATTCCCGACGCAACGCTTCGCCACAACTTTCCCTCTTTTCCTATAAAACGAAAGTTTGTAAGAAACAAGGCAGATGTTGTTTTATTGATAATCGGTTCTCTTGGTTACTTTTTATCCCTGTGTTCGTGTTCATCACGTTCACGTGTTCCTCCGTATCTCCATTGTCTTCCCGTGAATCTTCCGCACCCATCTCCCCGAGTTCTATCCTTCTTCTTTTCTCCCTCCCGTTCTGTCGCTTTCACAAACTATCGGTTAGAGAGTCATCGAGGGTATCTCCTATCATCAGGCGTATCCAGGAGCGTCACTTCCCCGCTGCGTTCAGGTAATCAGACCTCTCTCCTTACCGGTAATGATAGTTCGTTCTACGAAATCTAGAAGTCCAGTATTAACTTCTCCGCTTTCTCTCTATTCTTCCACGTCACTTACTACCTTCCGCCGCTCTCTCACCCATCTCTAAACCCCTCTCTTCTGTCTTCACTCTCTCACTCTCTCACTCTCTCATTCCGCGACTATTCCCTCGACTAATTATCCTCTCACTTCCAACTTTCTCACTATCATCTTTCTTTTATTCTCTCTGTTTTCTTTTACTCTCCTTCGATAATTCATATCACACTCATCGTCCGTGCATTCCTCTTTTCTATTTCTTTTACCAATCGCATCCACTAACGTATTTAAACCATAATCCAGTTTCTTATAAATCCTAATATCCTCCTCCTTATATAATTATCATATAGCCCTCTTAATTATTAAACAATACATATTATATATCTTCTATTTCTCTCCTCTTCTCATAATTAACTTTTATCATCATTATCCATCTCTTATTTCCCATTAACCTTCTACAATATCTCATCTAATTTTCTATTTAGTTCCTTCAGTGATATCATTCATAGATCCTCCCTCATATGTAGGATTTAGATACCTTTTCTAAAATTATCCTACATCACACGACGCGGACACGTGGCGGCACCACTGAGCCGACACTGACCCATGTGGGCGCACGTGGGCACCTACATGGCACGATGCATCAATCGCGCTAAGTGTGTTGGGCCCACGAGTATAGTGGGCCCAATAGTCAGAATAAGGGGGGTGTACTAAGGCCCAGTGGACGATGAAAACACTAAAGGGTGTCTACCCTTATATACCTGATAAGTGTTATTCCATTCTTCCGTGTGGGATTAATGACTCTCTTAAGCTTTTGCAGGCGACGTGGCAGCGTGTGGTGCATCAGATCAAATCGTGCTAATCAACACGCGTTAATCTGGTAGATCTTGGTCCATCAGATCGCTATCAAAGCACGTGCTATATTCATAGTCGTCAATCTCATTAGTGAGATCTAATGGCTATGAATTAATCCCGCATGCAGCTAATGACGGTGTGACACATGGCCGCATGAGGATGCTCCAATGAAGATCAGACCGCGAGAATCAAAGAGAAGTGGACCATTGTCATGGGATCGTGGTCCACTTATTGCGCGCGACGTGGATGTATCAATCTTCAGCGAATCGGACGGCTCGGATTTTCTGTAATGAATTTCTCAATAAATCGATCTTCTCTCATCCAAAACTGTAACTTTTGATTGAAATGTGAAGAAATTAAGCACTTTTGGAGGAAAATCTTAAGTTCTTCGCGCATGGATTGAGGCAAGTTAATCACGAATTATTGCGGGAAAATGTTTGGGTTCATCCCTCGAAAGCTGAACGCACGATGAAGAAGGAATCAGATAAATACTCCACAATCAAAACAACTTGACACTCAATCTTCTCATCAATCGTGTTAGTAGTGTGATTCCTTCGTAATCCTTGCAATTTAGATAGTTTAGATTAAGTTTAGATAGGTAATTAGAGTTAATGAATTAGAAATTTCATCATTTTGCCCAAATTTGAAAGACACTTCCTCGGAGGAAGTGTTCATGTTTCACTTAGAACCCTTGTGTTCATGTTTCAAAATAATTCTCCATCATTCCCCCGAGGTTGGAGGACTTCATCTCCGAGGAAGTGTCTTTCATATATAATAAAATTCAGAATGCAAACGAGGGGAATAATGTAATGGATCATGAGAAGTAATCCAAGAAACATCACTTATTGTATTGTCTTTCCATTGTATTAAAATAATTTCAATCATCCTCTTTAAGGTCAGTGATAATAGTTCGATGATCAATGATCATATCTATAAGTCCAACATTAGACACAAGAGTACGAGAAAGGAAAGAATTTTGAAGGAATTCAATTTCAAGAGGATGGGGAGATGAAAACATTTCAATAGGTATATCACTCTCATGAAATTCCAAAGTAGTAAATGAAGTAGATATGCCCCCAATAAATAAGAATGACCATAATATATGTATTATGATTAATTTTAAGAGAAGTTTAAAAGGAACATAGTTTTTGAGTTGAATTTTGAAAGAGATTTTAAGAAGTTTAGGAGGGTGAATTTTAGTATCTACTAAATCACTTGGTTTAAGAATTTTATATCTTCTAGGAAAAGCAATAAAGGTTTTAAATCGTTCATATGATGATGCAAATTTTTTTAAAACAATGTCATGAATGATATGAACATGCTCAATGGATATTGCCTTATCTAATTCATAAATTTCATCTTCTAATTCAAATTTCTTACTATCATTAGTAGGAAGAGGATTGGATTCATCCATAACTATGATCAATTTTGAGCAATCAGCTTTAACATGCCCTACTTTCCGGCATTTAAAACACCTCATGGTACTATTTGCTCTAGGGGTAGGGTTTGTGTGTTGGGTGGTCTTTGGAAAGCTATTAATCATATCCTCATTGAGGTATTCTTTTGGATCATCTACTTCCTTAAACATAGGGATGTCCACTCTAACTTCATTATACTGATAATCAATCATATCCCTTGGATAATAATCATTAGAAGGCACAACATTAGAGAAATCAAGATGATCATTAATAGGCTCTTTTGGAATCTCTATTTGAGGAGAGTTATCTTCCCAAAAATCTGATTCATCCAGAGACTCTAGGTTCTTAATACGATTGTCTATTTGATCTAATTTGATAGTACAGGATTGCACTTCCTCTAAAAGAGTTCTAGCCCAAGAAGGCATGGGTTCCTCCAGAGCTTCTAACTTCTGAAACCTCATGTCTAGCTGATCTATTTTCATATTATTGGCGTCCATTTTCTCCATAAGGGCTCTAGCCCAAGGAGGTATGGCATCTTCTTGGGTAGGTTCAGCAGGGGTATGCGATGCATTCACATTGATAGTCACATCAGCAGTAGTGTTAGAAGCAATGGATTTTGATCTAGTATTCATAATGATTAAATATCAATGATGACATGATAATGATTCCCACTTAAATGATATCAATTCAAACTGAGCTCTGATACCAAATATGATGTAGGATATTTAGGAGATGTATCTAAATCCTACAATATGAGGGAGGATCTATGAATGGTATCAGTAGGAAATGAAGTTATAAATAAGTAAGAATGTATTGTAGAATAATTCAGAAATAGGAAGAGATATGATAATGTTAGTAAAGACAATAAGATAATTATGAAGATAAGAAATGGGGAAGATAATTAATGAAGGCGAATAAGTACGAATAATGATGGGAATATCTTGATATGGTGATGGATGATAGATAGAAGATGGAGAAAAGAGCTATGATAGAGAAGAGATAGAGCGTGAATGGAATGTTGGACTTACGATTTTATGATAGAACTATCATTCACGAAAATGAGGAGAGGATGATACCTGATATTGAAGTGAAGATGATGCTCTGAGATCACTCCACGACCAAAAGAAATCCTCTGTTTGCTCCTTACTTTGAGATGATTGAAAGAGGACAGAAGTGGGGAAGAAAAGAAAGAGAGATAGAACTCGGAAATGAGTTGGGAAGGGGAGGAATGGATGGAACACGAAGATAACATGATGAACACACAGGGATAAACGAACCAAGTAACCAAACTTTTATCAATAAACAACATCCTTCTTTTGCTTACAATCGCGCGTTTTATAGAAAATGAAGAATGGAGGTTGGGGCGAGGCATCGCGTCATTTCGGCTGAATCGGATGGACGTCTTTTAGTGCTTCGTTCGGCAGGAGGATGAGACGAATAAAACTATCTCTCGACGATGTTCCGTCGTTGTATTTATCATGTAGTTATGGTGATCTGGAGCGATTTCGCGGTAGCGGGATAATATTTCTTCGCGGGTTGCCTGTCTTGTGCACGATTTTGACTGTTGAGAGATGCGGAATTCGGGACATAATTTCCGTTATGTTGGTGACGTCATGAGGGTTGTAGATTTCCAGACTTCGCGCTTCTTTGTTGACTTTGATTGCGCGAGCTTTAACCTTCCATATTCACTCAGTAAATAACAAGACGATCGATGGTGTGAAGTTGTCGGGGCCGGTTGCAGGATTATTTCAGTATAGTACAATGAATGGAGCTTTTGTTGAAGAACCGATAGCAGAAATTCTGTCGAGTCTGGTTCCCAAGATCTCATTCTTTTCCTTTCGCTTGATTTTATCCATGCAGGCGGAAGTGAACTTATGGAGAAGCTCTTTGTGATGTTCCTTTCTCCTGAGTCGTTGGTCATTTCCCGAAGCGTTCCTGACGATTTAAGTGTTTGGCACATCACGTAGTCTCGATGGAGTTCTTTTGGTAATCATGGAAGTGAAGACGTCGTAAGAATAACTAATCTCGTTTCTTTGGGTGAAGGGAAACCAATGGGAGTTGGCGCGGTTTCTATCTTTCTCGTGGATCATCCAGGTAGGTAAGAGAGGGTAGGAATGGGCGACTCTCCTATTCTTTCTCAGTCGGGGACTCATCCTCGTGATTGTGTTCTTTAGGAGCAGTTTTTGATCTTTTTTAGGGTTGTGGCTTCACGGGGAAAGTATGCTGATTTCTTTGATATTAGTTTTCTTGCGTTCTATGAAGATCCCTTTAGCATTGATGGGAAGCAAATGGAATGTCTTTGGGTCCATGTTGACTAGTAATAAATAGGTGGGTTTTAATTATTCTTCGTGGAGGTCTTCCTGTAGTCTCACTGTTCCATATCAGTAGAAAGAGGGATAACTCTCCAATATAAGTGTTAGTATGTTCTGAAGCTGTGGCGATAATCCATGATGCATTTGATTTCCTGTGACGATTCTCGCTTATAATTGCATGGTGTACTCCTAGTCCTTGAGAAGATGCTTCTTTGATGGTGATTCTCGTGAGGCTTTGATATAATGATCTTCCTTCAGCTTGAGGGAATCATGTAATTGATATATGTCATTCATGGGGATTCTTATATGATCTTCATGGCTGTCTTCTTTATGGCAGATTCTTCATGCAGATTATAAGCTTGTGATTGCATGGTTTACTCATGTCAATGTCTTGTCTTGACTAGGTTTAGAAGATAGTTTCTTCCATGAGTGATTGATCTCTCCTATGATTCTAACTAGAGGTGGTTTCGAAGAGAGAAAGAAAGACAACAAAGATGTTCCTACTAGTCTTTTCTTTTGAGATCATTTATACACAAGGTACCTATGATATAGTGGATACGGTTTGGAAATTAGGATCCTATATCAAGGTAGAAGATGGTTGACTTGGTCCACTCAAGGAATTCTAGGTTTCTAAAGATAGAAGGTTTATTTTCTTTTGACCAAGTCAACCTTTAAATCAAAGTAAAATAAGAGGGTGAGGGAAGATAATTCCCTTAGAATCTAAACTCTCTTTTATTATTTAGAGAGGTCTTCTTCATCCATTTAATGAATGGATAATTTCTCAAATTGGTGGGTAAGGAGGAGAAGGAGGAGGATAGGTTCACTTAGAACCCTTGTGTTCATGTTTCAAAATAATTCTCCATCAATTTCTCCCTCATCTTAAGTCCAATTCAAAAAAATTTCTTTTCATTAGATTACTTGTTCAATCAGCTGTCCGTGGGTATATCATTTGTCAAATTTCAGCAAGGTTTGGACCCTCAATTTGTCATTTGACCAATTGTTGTTCAAAATCAATCCAAATTTGGGTGTTGACTTTCGAGGGCAATTACTCCTAATATACAAAGTGAAATTTGATAATTTTAGTTTCTTTGGAATCCTCTGATCGTAAGCTTTCTATTCATATGTGATTTTCTCGATTTGGATATCATTTGACAAGTCAATTTGATGATTTTGACCGACATCTTCATTTCGGGAATTTTATGTTTATTGATTTTCAATAAATCATACTAAATCCAATTCTTTTATAAAAATCAAATCTTTCTATCAAAATTCTTCTCTTTTGCTCTAGTTTCTGACAATCTAATTTTCATAATATTTTCTCACCTTTTTCCTCTCTGATTTTACATAAAGTCAAAAATTGGTCAAAGTCAATGCTTTGACCTTGACTTTTGACTTTTTTTCTCCAAATATTTGTCAAATTTTTTAAAATATCTTATCTCATATATTAGTACTATATCACTTTCATTTCTTAAAAACCCTAATTAGACTCAAGTTTAACCAAGTCAACTCTTTCGATAAAACTCAACTATGCTCTCTGTGGTTCGACCCGATCTCTTCGCTTTACTTGGTTTCTTATTTTTAAATCATCGTGAGTTCAGAATTATGAAGTTTGTTTGACCGACAATCATGTGTTTTGAACGACCGCACTAAATTGTTACGTCAGTACCCCACAGGTCGTGGCCTGCCAATATGACCTTCCCACCTTCCCTCAATAGGTGGACCTACATCATTTAGTGATCACAATCTCGGGAAGTATATCTGCTGAATTGTAGTCAACATCGTCCTACATCATGATCTCCACGAATTATTTCTAAATAAATTAAGAAATCATATGTGAGAACCAAAGCACCTCGTGATTCATTGGTAAATTGACTTTGATTCTCTATCAACCAATAATGTGAGATGATTAACATGGTTAAAACTAAACTACTTGAAATCCAAGCACACAAAACATGGTATTCTTTCTACCATTATGTTATTACTAAAATGGATAAAAAATACAACCAAAATCTGGACTTTGTAACCAAGCTCTACAACTCGCCTCCCTTCTTTATCATCGTTACCCTTCTTTTCTCTCCGTACAACCTCGCTCTCCCTATGGTAGAACCTCACTCAACCCTATAAATTTCATGCTAATCTTGGTGGAGGATAATTTTTTAATCTTGCGGATATGCGTAGAAATACAGTCATTGAATACGTAAATTTACATATCAAAAAAACTTTTCTCAACTCTTCTAATCTGATTTTAAAATTAGAATATAGGCAAGTTGAGGTCAAATTCATAAGTAGGAAAGTTAAAAGATTGAAATTAGAAGATACTCTTTTGGTATTTTTATATTTAGAAAGTGGAAATGATCAATGAAAGGAAGAAGATGTAAACTAGAATGAAATGAACCAATCAAATGCTTCTAAACTCCTTTAAAAGATTGAAAACCTTTTATCAGTGGTGCAAAAGTGATTTTTGGGCTCTGTAAATATGAAAATATAGATAACCACAAATGAAATAGAAAAGAATGATGGAAAATGGTTATAATCTAAATATTCATGATGAAAACATATATAGTGATGCTCGCTAATCAAAATATACCTTCAAGAGCCTGTACATTTCACCCAAACTTGGTGTCTCGCATCCAACAAGAAGAATGAAAATTAAAAAGAAGAAAATCATTAAAAATGATGTTCCACACCTGAAGAATGATCAATCGCTGCCTTGTTTCCTTATAGGTAGCCAATGCTATAAGCATACAATGAAAATATTTAGAACCCTATTTTTCATGTTAGAACTTAAATCAGCCTAGAAAATTTGTAGATCTTGATATGACGATCATGCTCACAAAATTTCACCCCCTAGCTGGATCAGGATCATGAGATATGGAAATTTTAATTTGGAGCATTTATGATTGTTGATCCACTTTCTGTCCCTCGTCAAATCGCGCCAATCATCTTGCTCCAGCTAGTCAAACTATGCATATTATATAAAAAACTAAAAAGGTGGTTGTTCTCTCTTCTCTCTCCTCTCTACTCTTTCTTTTTTTCTTTCTTGTCTACAGCCTCTATGCGATGCCAAGAGACACAATCAAAGTAGAGACGAGAAAGTGGGGCGATCGAGAAAACTATAGAGGGGAAAGAGGGAGTGGGGGAGAAGAGGCTCTCTCTCTCTCTCTCTCTCTCTCTCGTCTGTTCATGAACGAGAAATTGCAACGAAGAGGCAAATTAGAAGAAAAGATGGAAGGTGAAGGAAGAGAAGGGAAAGAAGGCAGAATCACCATGCGAGAGGGAAGATAGGGGCTGTGGGAAGTGATTTTCCCACTTGGTGCACAGCTGGCCTGCGAGGCATAGCTGTGGCGCACAACAGAGACCAACCAGCGTGCCTGTCGTGCACACTCGGCACGTACTGTAGCACCCACCAAGATGGTGCCTAGTCCTGCGCAATGACGCGCAAAGGCATGCGGGAGCATATACCAAAACACTTCAGTAGCGCGCAGCTCAGCTGTTACTGAAGCACCAGCCAAGCGCT
This sequence comes from Lemna minuta, assembly GCA_024174645.1. NCBI lineage: Eukaryota > Viridiplantae > Streptophyta > Magnoliopsida > Alismatales > Araceae > Lemna > Lemna minuta. Next base: position 2,752,508 of record CM044102.1, on the reverse strand, counting down.
CGGGGCACGCTTTTTGGGAGGACCTCGTGCACAAATGCACACATAGCTGGGCGGTTACTATAGCACCTGCCAAAATGCATGCAATGTGTGTGCAACGACGCATGAAAATGGCCAATTTTCATTCGCTAGGGCGTGCACTAGGTAGGGCGGTGGCGCTGAAATTTTTGAATGACATTTTTTCAATTTTTCTCTTTGTGAGCCTATAAATAAGGACTCCTAGAGCATCCCTTAAGGCATTTGAGTATTCTTTTCTTCCTCTAGAGGGTTGTATGTGAGTTCGAGTGGTTTTATTGCATTTTTGCTCGTATTTCTCATTCTTCTTCCTCTTTTGAGTGTGCGAGTGCATTTCTAAGTGTACTCATAATCGTTTGGAGTGCTCCTTGAGGTGATCAGAAGCCAACAAGCACGTGGGTAGCTGAGGTGGAAAGAAAAGAACAACAGAGAAAAGAACGAGAAAGAAAATAAAGAGGGAAGTATCCTCATCCTCCCCCTTACACGCACATGCGCGCGCCCAGGAGAAAAGGTAGAGAGGGAGATGAGGAGAAAGCGTGGAAGAGAGGGAGAAGGGTGGAAGAGGGATTCACGAACATGCGTGAGCAAGAGAGGGAAGAGAAGAACAAAAGAAAGAGATGGAAGAGGAAGAAAAGGAGGGGAGAGGAGAGTAGAAGAGAATGAGTGCACCTCTCCTCGCGAAAAGAAAGTTTTTCACAAGAGAGAGAGAAAGAGAGAGAGAGAGAGCGAATGGATGGGAGAGGATGAAGGAGAAATTTTCCTCCTCCTCCCCCTTATGCATGCACACGCGTGAGTGCATCAGAGGAGGAAAAAAGTTGCTTCTCCTCACGCCTCTCAGAGAGAGAGTGAGATAGAGAGAGAGAGATCGTGGGAGAGAGGGAGAGCAATCGGGAGAGAGAAAAATAGAGAGAGAGAGAGAGAGAGAGAGAGAGATTCAGGGGAGAGTAGTAGAGCGATTGGGAGAGAGAGAGAGAAATTTGGGGGAGAGAGGGAGAGCGATCGGGAGAGAGAAAGTGATTCGGGAGAGAGAGAATACGTCTCTCTCATCTTTTTTCCTTTTTTATATATAAAAAAATCTAGAAAAAATGTCAATTCATTTTATGTATAAGAAATTATATTGTTGATGAATCAATGACGTTAAAATGCTCATAAAATGTTATTAATTTTGAAAAATCAAGAATATCCTTTAAAATATAAGAATTATCATTTTAATCATTAAAATCATGATAACATGCATTTATGATTAGATTTTTAATAAAAAGTACATAAAATGCATGAAGTTGATTAATTGGCATTAATTACATGTTATCATTTGCATAGAAAGATGGTAGACATGGTAGACATGTTGTCACTTACTGTAGCCATGTAGACCCCAATAGAGGGAGAATACCATAGGGTGACAAGGCATTCGAAGAAGTAATAGGCCAAGACAACTAGAAACTATGATCAAAGTAAAAGAGTAGGTTGCTGATATAATGCATTTATACAAGAACTTATCTCATTATTAATCACATTATACATATAATTTAAATCACAATTATTCATGATATAGTTTTCAATACAAATACAACCCAAATCCCATTGATTCAACCTTTTCAATTTTCTTGAAATAAATTAGCATATGGTAATTGCAAATTTTTCCATGTGGGGAATAAGGTAATTTATTGTGACTTTTTGATGAATTTTTAGGTCAAATTTGAAATTATGTCTATTTTGTTTTCATGAGTTAACGTTGTAAGATAGTTCATCAAGAATTCCATGGAGACATATATCAACGAGACAGTTAATTGAGGTAAACTTGTGAAATGAATACTCATAGAAAACATAGTCAATTAATCTTCAGCTGAGGTAGAATTTTGGTCATAACGCAATGACTTAAAAAGTTATATGGATAAAGAATACTTGAGAAGATTTGAAATTTTGCTTTCCCATGCCAATTAATCAACTTCATGATCATAAATTAGATATTAAAAGTGATCGTTATCCATTGAAACAAGTCCGCATTAAAAATTACATTCGAGCAAGAACTTTATGTGAGAATAGTTTGATCATGGAAATTTCTACACTCTTTATATTCAAGTAGTGTCAAGGACTAACAAAATCACCCAAACTAAATCTTTATATTCTAATCATTGCTAATAAAACTTCCCAAACTAGATCTTTATCAAAGGAGTTTAACAGTAATGTGAAATAGTAAATCCCTTCTTAATTCTGAATAACCATCTAGATCTTCTTAATTCCATGAACCTTTTCTTGTTTCATATGGCCCTACACCAAAAAGGAGAAGATTAAAAAGATTATGGGAGATTTAGAGCCAGCATCTCTCCTAAATATTACAATGTAAGCTATTTAAAAGCTTTGATGCTGAAGAAAAAATTGTATGGAAAGTAAAGAAAGTTGTCAATCAGAATGCATTACAACCTCTCGATAATCTATGGCCAAGACATTTCTTTCCACTTAGATTGCCTGCCAATATTATTCTTGATTGCTTCCTTAGGTCTACAAATTCAAGTTTTATTTTTTTATTTTCAATAGAATATTTTTCTTACTAGAACATTCAAGAAATCCATTTACTTGTCTCAACAAATACATCCTTTTCAACACCAAAGAAGTTAATTCTTTTCAAAAAATAGTATCATTTTCGCGCTTGATCTTTTCTTTCATGGCATTATTATTGAATGCCTTTAATCATGCCAACTGTCTTACTTATGAAGAATGACTGAATTTTTATTTTAAATTTTTTAGCTCCAAGCCATATAAGCACTACAAATAAAAAATAAAAAATTTCACCCACTTACCTATCTACTAAGTCTATTTTACCAACTTGTCTTTAACCAACTAGTTTCAACACCTTACCCTTTCCCTTGTTGATTAAGAAAACCTTTCTATCAGGCAATTTTGTTGGAAGCCAATAGATAGAGGGGATGGTAATAGAGGGAAATTTATAGAGGAGTAGAAGGTTTTTTTTGTGTTCAGTGAGAATTTCTTCTCACTTTTCCTCTCTCCTATGTCTTTATCATTTGTGTGCATGAATGAGTTCCTTGGAAGCACTTAATTTATGTCCTGGTATGTTCTTCTCCTCTCCTCATGCAAAACCTACAAGTGATAAATTTCAAAGCCAAGATTTAGAAGTTTTTGAGAGATTGTTGTCGGGTTCTTTCTTTCTCAAAGAATATGTAAGTTTTTTTATTTGAAATTTTTATGTCTTAATGGCGAATAGATTAGAGAAAAGTTTTCTCAGCTAGCACAACTCCATTTAATGGAGAGAATTATGAGTTTTGGAGTAAGAGGATTAAGGCATTTTTAAGTCACTTTGTATCTATGGGATGTTGTTAGTAATGTTTATGTTGAAGATGAGACAAGGTGAAATGAGTTAAGAGAATTAAATGGGAAGGATGCAAAGGCGATATTTCTATTAAACTAATTAACTTCTGGTGAAGTATATCCTCGAATTTTTTCTGTAAAAGCATCTCATGTGCATGGAATATCTTGAAAAAGAGATTCCATGGAGATGAGAAAATTATGATGGTAATGGTTAAAAAAAATTAGAAGAGAATTTGGAACCTTGAATGTGAAAGGTGGAGAAACTATTCGATGCTATTTTTGTAGACTGTCTGCTCTTGTAATAGAGATAAAAAGCGATGGTGAAAATATATTTGAGAGAAATTTTGTGGAGAAGATGTTGAGGAGCCTTCCAAAAAAATTTCATCATGTAATTTTTTCCATTCAAGAGGAAAAAGATCTATCAACATACACACAAAACAAGGTTATGGGACTGTAGAATTCTCATGAAGAAAGGAAGAAGAATGTTCATGAAAAATTATTCGAAGAAGCATTCCAAATCAAAGCTCAAGTTTTGAAAGGTCAAGCAGCTCAACTTGGTAGAGGACATGGACACAGAAGTAAGATTTGAGTTAGACATAGAAATAACATTTTTTATGGACATGGTAGAGGAAGATTTGATCAAAGAAATGAAGGAAGACACAGAAGTAGACCAATAGATTGACATCAATATGGTTGAGGAGAACAACATGGACATTTATTGGGAAAAAGCTATGCCTAATGTTGTTTATATACTAAATATTTATCCCAAAAAGGTTGTGAGGAACATTACCTTGCATGAAGTATGGTTTCATGGGAAACCTAATGTTACTCACTTTAAGGTATTAAATGCATAGCATATATGTATGATGATCTCAATTAAACATGTTTTCCAACGTTGTTGTGTATCAATTTCACGCAAAAAAAAATATTTCTTTAATTAGTATAGTTTATGTATGTATCAAATCTACAAGGAGCTGAGATAATGAGATTAGATGTTCAAACAAAAAGTAAGACCATGAAAAGAAGCAAGAGCGTGCTAAATCTTGTAGTTCGCCCTAAGGATGAGCACTAAACCAATGATGTCCAAGGGTGTGTTCACCTCCTAAAGGAGATAATTCTCACCCTTAATCAGGTTTAGAACCTCATTCTTTAAAAAGAATGAGTCTCATCTCTTCAAAAGGAGGTAATAACCTCCCTTCTTAAGAACACGAGCCCCACCTCCTAAGAACCTGACACCCAACTCTTTCCTAATGAGGAGGATGTCCCCCTTAAGAGGGTGACCTCCACTTCATTTTAAATATCAAGTAATTTAATTTAAAATTACTTTAATAGATTTTGTTCAACATTCCCTAAAATAGAAAAAATAGACCAACTTTGACATACCTTGACTTAGCTTAGTGAAGTGGTTGCCCCCAAAAGGATAGGATGATCTCTATAATTATTTAAAAAATTAATTTGATCACCATTGACCTTTCTTCATACCTTTGACGACCTTGAACCTTAATTACACCTTTTGAATTTTGAAATTTAGAGTTGACTTGGCCTTGAAAATGATAAAGAGCTCATTTTGTCCTCTCTTCCATTGCAATTTGTCTCCGTGTATTTCCATATTTTTGCCTATGTCCATGCATCCACAAAAATCATAAAAATATGATAATTAAGCGACTTGAATTTAAAGAAGTTAAATGGGGTTAGTCTCAAGATATACAAATCAAAGGAATGATGCATGACGAGGTATATTCATGTTTATACATAATCAGCACTAATTAGATGCAATGTGAGTACATGAATGGAGTAATATGATGAATGCAAAAATATTATGAAAACATAATAATGTGCATTGTATTAGAAAGAATTATACATTAAAATATTTTTAATGATAAATATGTATCATTATAAGAATTATACATTAGAATGATGAAAATGAACATATAACTGACCTGTTATCAATGTATTATTTGATATTAATGATTAAGGCAAGATAATTAAGAAGAGTGAGATGTGTAATTTTATTAGATATAGTAATGAAAGCAAAGTATATCAGTTTTTTTAATCCAAAGAGAAAGAAGTTGATAATTAGAAGAGATGTTACTTGTTGTGAGTCAACAAGTAACATCTAAAAGTACAAGTCAACAAGCTACTAGAATTGGGATGAGATTTCTATGAAGGAGAAATTTAAAAGTAGAAGTCAAGGAGTTAAGTGTGAGACAATATCCTTTGGAGAGTTTTCTTCTCATCATCACTCACCACCAAGAACAAAGGTATACTCTCTTAAAAGTATTTATGACATTTATGATTTGTCCATATGTGTCTTAAAGGCCTGAGAACCAATGAGTGGCGAAGAAGCACAACATAACAAAGAATGGAGAAATGCAATTTATGAAGAAACTGATGCTATTGAAGAAATGAGAGTTAGGAATTAGTTTATTAGCCTATTTCTTGTAATGCAACATGACTTATGTGAAATTATTAGTTGAAGTATAATCTTGATGGGTGGTGTTGAAAGTACAAAGCAAGATTGGTGGATAAAGGTTATGCTCATCAGTGTGGTGTTGATTATTTTAAGAAGTTTTCTCCAATGGCAAGATTTGAGACTATACAAATGTTATTATCTATTTCTAATTAGATGGAATGGAAGTTTTATCAACTTGATGTTAAGTCAGCTTTTTAAAATAGTTATTTAGATGAAGATTTTGTATATTAAACAATCTGAAGGCTTTGTCATGGAGGGCAATGAAGACAAATGTTACAAATAAAAGACAACATTATTTGGGTTGAAGCAAGAAGTTAGACTATGGTATGAGAGATTACATTCCTAACTTAGTGAAAATATCTCAGAGAAGTGAGAGTGAGCAAAATCTTTACATCAAGAAGAAGGAGAGTTATATTCTCATCAGTTTTATTTAGATGGATGATATATCTACATTAGTCATGTCCTAGGTTCATCTCAATATCTCATTGATGAGTTTAAATTGTCCATGATGTTAAAATTTGCTATGAAAAATTCCGGTGTGCTCCATTATTTTCTTGGTCTTGAAGCTTATCAAAGTAATCATGGCCTTTTTTTTCTCAAAAGAAGTATATGTTGGAAATGTTCAAGAAGTTTGAAATTTTGGATTTTAAGACGGTTTCTACACTCATAAACACGAGTGAAAACTTGTGCACTAATGATGGGACATCTAAGATAGATAAACAAATTTTTTAGAAGAATAATTGAAATTTTAATATGTTTAATACATACAAGACCAGACATTATGTTTTTTGCTAGTATGGTATCAATTTTTATGCATTGTCCTCCATCACATCACTTGGAGCTATAATGAGGATACTTAGATATATTTTTGAAACTATGGCTCATAGAGTATATTATCACAAGGTTCATGATTTTAATTTGTTTGGATATTGAAATAGTGATTGTGATAGATTGTGTGATGAGAGAGAGATCACTTTGAACATGTATTTAATTTAGAGTCAAGTGAAGTAGCTGGGACCGCAAAAAATCAACAGACAATGCCTTTACCAACGTTAGTAGTATATTTCAGCATTATGTTTGGCAAAACAAGCTACTTGGATGAGAAGAATTATGGAAGAATTGAATTTTACAGGGTCAAATGCAACAGCAATCTATTGTGACAACAAGTCAACTATATCAATGATGAAGAATCCGGTAATAGAACTCCATTATCATTTTATTAGAGATCAAGTTATTTCAAGTACTCTTGAAGTTAAGTTTTGCTCAAAAAAAGGACCGAATTTCTGATGGATTTACAAAAGCTTTGAATTATGCTTCTTCTATTGAGTTTCGAGAAGCTTTTGGTGTCAATTGAAAGTGTTAAAGTTTGATGCTTCAGCTGCTAGCCACATTAGCTCTAGAAGATAGAATAAAAGGATTTCACCTGACTTACCGCTTTATTGACTTTGATTTAATCGACTTATCTTTTTTCATATGGACTAGTAAAACCTTTCTATTTGGCCATTTTCTGGAAATGTAAACCTATGAAGAGATGCGATTGTAATCAAGCCTATTAATGAAGAGTAGAAGGTTTTTTTCTTGCGTTTAATGAGATTTTCTTCTCTCTTTTCCTCTCTTCCATGTCTTCATCATCTGTGAGCTGCTTGAAAGCGGCTTTATTCATGCTCGTGAGAGTTATTCTCCTCTCCTCTTATTATGATTACTTTACTATGATAACAAGATCGCGGACTCGAAGATCCAGTCTCGTTTTTTACCCTCGGAGGTGAATACGATTAGCTGCATCCCCCCGCCGCGAACCCGATCCTCTTCAGGACGTTATCGTAGGTGACCTCCGCCGTCGCCTGCTGAACGTTGCCGATGATTCCGATATCAGTGGAGGCTGAATTTCCGGCGAACGCCAGGCAGACCTGCGCAGAGCTGATGACGTAGAACACCCCAGTCCCCGGCACCGTGTAGTCATATCCGGTGTACTGAAGCTTGATTATCGGATACGTCACAGTCGAAAAATTGCTGAAGTTGTAGCAGGTGTCTAGTATGCTGTAACCCTGCGTTAGTGGGTAATTCGTCATGGCTGCCTTGAAGGCTGTCCTGAGCGCGCTGTACGCCGCAGGCGGTAAGCGCGTGATCACCGTCCCGGAGTCGATGATCGTCCCAGGAGCCTGGAACGTTGCCGGGGTGATGGCCAGTTTCGTTCCACCTACGGTAATTCCCACAAGATCGATGAAGTATAGAGAGGGCGCTTTCGAATTGGTAAGCATAGCCGTGTAACCAGGAGTTTTCACAGGGTTTCCGAGGTTGAGATAGCCGGTGGCGCTGCTCGTGGAAGGGAGGCAGTAGGAGAAGACATTCCCGTACGTTTTAGCCAGCTGCGAGTTAAGCGAATAGGTGCTACGCCCAAGTCCCAAAAGCCCGGCTGCACCCTTGAATAGGCCTGAGTTCTGCTCCCCGCACCCGAAAATGAAGTTATTGAACACGCTCCCTGAAGTCAGCGTGAAGGTGTCAGTCGCGAGGAACCCTAATGTTACGGAGCCGTCGCCGTAGGTGACTTTGTAGAGGCAGGTGCTGCCTGAACAGCCCCTGGGGTTAAGCCCTAAGCAGGCCGGTGCCGTGCAGGAAATGTTACGATAGGTGGACGATAACCTAGGATCGAATATTGGCTCCACCTGCGGATAGCATCCGCCTACGCAGGGCTGGCACTGGATCCAGTTCACGTCGCTTCCGGTATCGAAGATCACGGTTTGCGCTTTTGTCGGAGTGCCGAATCCGACCGTGATGACGTAGTTGCCGGTGCCGATGTAGGCGCCCTTTTTAGCGGGGACAGAGATATCGGATCCCAGTATCGATGAGTCGATTTCAATAGGGGTGCCAGAGATGGATGCCTGGATGGAGGCGACTCTCAAGGCGTCTTGGGCGAGAGCGACGCGGGGGTTTTGCTTCCTGAAGGGCATGGTTGAGCAAGCACCGTTGCGGTTGACTATCTTCAACGAGCCACGGCTTACAGCTGTCGGGGAAGAGGACTGTAAGTCAAATTATACTTTGGAGAGATTATCGTTCAAGTGTTACCTTTTGAGCGAGAGCAGGTGCGGGAGGATGACAGACTCTTGAGAGAGAGTTCCGCGAAAGCTTCTTCTCCATGGACCTGTCCGTTGAAGAACAAGAACAGTACGCAGCAGAACACAGAGAAGACGAAGGGATTAGTGTACGCCATTGCTATGACTTGGCTTACAGCTCGTACAACGGGAATTTATAGGATGATTCCCGTTGACTTTAGCGAAGAAGAAAGCGGCGTAATCCCGCCAACCGTCCAATTCGAGGACTCTTGGAGCAAGTTGGAAGGGTACAGCTCACCAATCTGTCTGTATTCATCAATTCTAGCAGTTCCGTCCGCGTGAAGCTGAAAGGGTGGTCAGAGGTCCTGGTAAAGAGAGAGGAGAATAGTTTGGAGTCCCATATAAAGGCCAATCTCTGGTAGGGCAATAATTTAATTCATAGATACCGAAATTAGGACGAGTGCTTAAATTCTAACGGTACTCCCAGCGATGGAAATTTGCGTTGACTTTTTGCATCAATATAAAATTATGATTATCTTTCTCCCATGTGCTAGTCTCTCACACTCTCCTCTCTCTCTCTCTCTCTCTCTCTCTCTCTCCCTCTCTCTCGCTCTCTTTCGAACTGCTCAAGTTTGGACATCAACCATAGCTGTGAGATTAATGGCATCAGTACGTTCCCATTCGACGGCTCCTGGAAACAAGTAGGAGCCAAACCTTGCGCTTTCGGCGAAGTTAATGTTCATAACTGTCTTCTTGCAATAATCTGATCCTTATCCTACCTCCGACCCGCCAACTGCTTTGCTCTTCGTAATGGAAAAACGCGACGCACCAACAATGCTTGATCAAAGACAGAATGCTACGCCTCGCCACAAATCCATTGAAACGGGACATTGCGTCGCGATCTCTGGATTCAGGATAAACGAAGGGGAAGAGCAGTCCTGTGATTCGAAACCATTGAGATAACTGCAGTTAAAGGAAATCTCTAGGATAAGCTTTTGACGAGTAGAATGAAGTATTAATTTTGGAAAAAAATGACCATGAATTTAATTGCCATACGTAGAAAGTATTAATTGTTCAATATCCAAGAGAAGACTAGAAAAGTAGGTTTCATTCTCCACTTCAAGTAAAAGTCATGCACGTTAGGAATGTTTGGGGACAGTAAATGTCATACTGTTGTGAGCTATGAATTATTGAAAAAAGATGGGTCAAACCCCACCCACAAAAAAATTTGCAACTGTCATCCTCGCAATTTTTTAATCAATATTCAAGGTTATGCTTATGGCTTTGAGTTTCTATTGATTAAGTCATCAATATAATGGATTTATTTATATCAATATATATACCTCAAATACCATTCTGATACCATTTTGACATGTATAAACATCTGCATGTCACCTTTATCCATATAGATATTCCATTACTCGATAATAAGATCAAAAAATTTAAATTTCATTTGAATATTACTCTACATTGCTCAATAAACATGGTAACATGCTTACATATATATATCATACATACTTAGGTTGAATGACAATTTTGAGTAATTAACTTTGGGGATATATACTTAGGATATATAACATGTATACTTAGGATGCCATGATCTAAATAGAATACATCGAAGGTTCAAAATCCTATAGTTTTCCTACCCTACTATGAGAGCTCAAGCCAAACTACAAACAGACTCTTATAATCATATTTGTACACGTGACGTTATACATTAATATAAAAATAATTTACTAAAAATTGCATAAGTGCACGCTTCATCATACATTAACTAATTTCATGCATAAAACTAGCCCCACTTGACGTGTGAGGAATATTTTTTTGTGACATTGATTAAAACATGTCCCCATTTAATTTCACCAAAGTATACTGCTTATCATATTCTTTGTTTATATGACATGTAAGTGTTTCAAGAGAAACTAGCATTGGCATTACAAGAAAGAAATGTCATCTTTTCAAGGAAATTGTGATTAAAATTTGCTATGAGTGGTTGCAAACACATCTTTGAAGGTGTATGTTATGGCTTCCACATACAAAGGACAATAAGGAAACTGAAACTTAATGATTCTGAAAAAATTTGATTTTTTTTATGAAATTAATTTGTATGGTCTTTGAAAACATACTTCCTTGTGTCAAAAAATTTCCAAACTCACTAATTTTATGATTTGATT
>CM044102.1:2677902-2740975 GCA_024174645.1 Lemna minuta | reverse complement strand
TTCCTCCTGACGACCCTTAGAAGACACACCCCGAGATGACATTTTTCTAATCATAATGCATTCATACCCAATAAATGGCTTTACTGATTTTGACTCGTACTCTGACGAGGTCCCTCTATCTTTTGGAGGAAACGCGCAGAGCTCAAACCACCTGCTCCCCCATTTCCGAAGTAGGCGACCAGTCAAAAACTGGGGCATGCATACGTCATGCCATTGTTTGCTATTGAGTTTTCACTCAGCGCTGATAAGTCATGTTGAATGCGAAGCAACTATAATCTTCATGATTATAGTTTCATGATTGTTGACGGATTAGAGGGAGGGGAGGAAAGACCATCGGAGTTAGATCTTCGATTCATCATTAAAAAGGAGATATTGAAGAACACAAGGATGCTTCTGCACCGAAGAACTCACCGAGATGTTGGTACTCTCTCTTTATCTCACCTCTTTCTCTCTCCTGTTTCTCATTTGGTGGCACCAGAATTTACATCAGATCACGCGGACTCTAGTTGGCAGGCGATGCATGCGTTCAAAGCGAGGTGAATAAACTAGAGGCAGTATACGAAGAGACAACGCGGACACATCAATAATAAACTAGGAAAACCAGATTCATTTCACCAAAAAGTATTCCTCGTGTGTAAAATAATGAGAAATTGAATGTATGTGTCTGTGAAAACAGTGACGATAGGGACTGAATGAAGGCGAGAGAACAAGCATGCCGACGAGATGCAAACAACGGATAGCTGTCTACCCGGGGGACCTTCTCTCTATGAAGGAGGAAAACTCTGGTCTTAGACCTAAGTCTGTGGCTTTTTTCATACGCTAAAATCTCGCCTTTCATATCCAGACAGTTAATTAGTGATAGGGAAGTGGGGTGGGAGGGCTGGCGTTTTCTCGCGTTCGCTGGCTGACGGAGGTGTGGATCGATTGAAGATTTTCAGCAGTTTAGCTCTCCCTCTCTCTCTCTCTCTCTCTCTCTCCCCCTCCCCCACTTCCCCCCTCTCCCGCCGCGCACTCTAAAGATGTCTGTCTCCTTTTGTCTCAGAGAGTTGTGACTCATGGGAAGAGTCCTCAGGTTTTTCATATCGTATCCATCCAGCTGGAGAAGGGAGAATTACAAATGTCTCACCATGTCCGTCCACGACTATTGCAACGTGGCGAGTTCTCTCTCTTTCCCTTTCTCTCCTTATCTCTCTATGCGTACATTACTCTATCCATCAATAAAAAAATCTCTCTATCAATTTTACTATCTATCCATCTTTCAAAAACATCAATTTTATCTCTCTATCTGTGCATCAATGAAAGTATTTATCTATCCATCCATTCATCTATCTATTTAAATATAAATATATATCTCCCTCTCTATCTGTCTCATTTTAATAGTCCAACCCACTGTGGCACCGGGGAGGTCGGCGGGCACTGACGACCGACGGCCCCGAAAGCGAGGCCATGAGCTTGGCTCAAGCTACACAGAGTAGACTGCTTTACGCTAAATTAATATAAGAAATCCTCAGGAAGACCCTACGGCTAGGAATTGAACCACGCCTAAAGGTCCCCCAGAAGGGAATCGTCCATCGGCAGGAAAACGCGCGATACCGCCTTTGCGAAGGGCGCCTCTCTCTTTCTCGGATTTACAACCGAGCTTCCTAAAGAATAAAGAGGGGAATAGCGCTTTGGAGTGAGCGGAAAAAGCGGCTAGAATGCGGGTTTTCTCTTTCGGTCACTAAATTATTCTTCGGCGAATACATCCCCATATCAGACTCCCTGTTCTTAGCCGCTGAGACTGATTAGGTGAGTTGCACGCCACGGCGTGGTATATTCTCGCTGATATATCATGTGATCTTCTCGTTGACAGAATCTTTCCCGCTTTCACATCTCTCTCTATACATATCTCTCTCTCTCTCTCTCTTTCTTTTTCTTCCTCTCTCTCTATTGACCGAGTTTTGGTCGTTCCCACCAGGGAACCATCGTGAATTAGGTGGCTAACAACAGGGTCCAGACAATTAGATATGATAATCGCCGTCACAAGACTTTGTGCCCCTCCTTGACACGCACCCTTGTCTTTTTCATTAAACTATAGCTTGATCCCCTTTGCAAACCAACGACAGGACGTAGGCTTGGCATTTCTAATGGTTTCCTTCTCTAAAGTTGACAGAAGGGAAGAAGAAGACCTTCATAGTTATCCATTGTAATTTAATCAGGAGCTCGACGGCACTACCGGTTGTCCTCCCTCCAACCGCTCTTTAGGCTTCATCTCTAAAGACTTCGAACGTGGACCTAGATTCCGACCAAGGTCTCATGGATATTTTAAACCGACGACAAGGGAACATAGAGGCAAGAGTGCGGATAACTGGATTTATGTATCCTTAGACTCGTTTTTTAAGTGACAGATTGGTAGATAGTTGGTAGATACGTCTGTCTCTATGAATGGATGAATGGATGAATGAATGAATGAAAGTATGCAGGTAAGTCTGTCTTCCAATAGGCTATTTATTTCAATTTTTCTGTCTGGCCTCTTCATAAAAATTATGTATTATGAGAAATATATGTTAATATCGCCTTCGATATTAAAATGAGGCGTTCTTGGGACTGGAGATGAAACATACCATGTTCCTAAAAAATATCTGGTTATTTTCTGGACCTCACTAGGGAATGATGATCAATGATTGATCAGATCAAGGGGATGAGAGCGGATCCTCAATAACCCCAAGAGGGTCTCTGTCAATTAGTGATCGAGGACCAGATATCGATTGAGGCAAAGATCTCAATACTCGATCTTATCGTCTATCAGATTGAGGGGTATTTTTTCAATTTTTTAATATTTAATCAATTTTTAATATTGATTTTAATTTTTGTGAATATTCTTAGATCATCAATCAAATCGAGGATGCGATCAACACTGTCTATTCCAACTTTGATCCGAACCACTTTTCAAAAGTGATCACGACCCCTCACATATGGCTGAGATAAAGGAGAAATTAATTAAGGTGTGATGATGAATCATTTGAGGTGGATGTTGTTTGTGGTACTGGATCACACATTATCTTCTCATTTATATGATTAGATTTCATGGGCGTTACATTTTCATGAAATATTGGCTTGGTCCAGTTTAAGTGTTTAATGTGAGTTCTATGTTTTTTGGCCATTTCATTGGAGAAAGGTTTTTTTGAAAGGACCAAACTAAGCTTCTCTCTATCATTCCATCTATTCTAATAAACCAACTATTTGTGTGCATTTTGTAACATTCTAGATTGAGTCCAAAAAGAGGCATTATAGATAGTGTGTTGTAGATGAGTTTTGCGACTTCCATGGTTTCCAATCATATCTATTTCTTTACTATGTGTTGTGGAAGTCTTCTTCTTATATAATCCATGATGAGTTTCATAAATTAGAGAAAGGCAGAGGGTCAATTAGTCTTGTGAGTATCTGTGCAGTTAATCATAAATTACTTGATTGATGAATTTATCTTTCTTGAATTCTTAAAATGCAAATATCAATCTTATTCTCATCATTTTTCATAGAACGTAAATATATACGTATCTATTTATACTTTCCTTCATACCATATTCCATTTCTTCATCATTTTATATTTCTCAAAAATCACTTCTATCGTTGTTTTCCTCTCCTTTTTAAGATGTCGATCAACCACATTCTTATGGGGTCAACCCGTTACACCTTTTTAGAAGACAAGTCAGTCCCTCTTGCTTGGAAGAAAATGATGGTTATGGTGATTCTTGAAAATTAAAAGGTGATCAAAAAAAAAATTCTTGAAGGGTCAAAGACGTCAAATTTATTATCTTTTATCTATTATTAATCAATTTAGATCTTCCTCATTTTTTAAGAAGAATCCATATTTATATGTGGAGATCAGTGTGTGATAACATGCAATCTATACATGAAATTATATGATTATTAATGCAAATTAAGGCATTAAACATTACATTTTATGCATGTTATCATGTTTTCAGTGTATATCAATCATTTTATGATAATATAAGTTATAATCTCAAAATGTACTATTTTTAGGGATAATCATAAATAATTAAAAAGAAATATTTGGGATTAGATTATTCTCACTTCATATTTGAGATTATAATTAGGTTTTAATATTAAATAATAAGAGAAAATATTTTTTATACACATTTATTTTTCTAAGTTATATTTTCTAAGAGAAATGAGTGTATTTTTAAAAGAAAAATTTATTCTCTTATTATTTATTAAATTTAAATTGTTATAATGATAGATTATTTTATCAAAGAAGACAAATTTGGATTAATTTGGAGTTATATTTTTAAAGTTATGATTTTTTCTAAGTTTTAGGGATTTTTCTAGAATTTTTTTGAATTTTTCTAGATTTATTTTGAATTTATTTAAATTAAAAAAATAAGAAAAATTATTTACCACACAGATGTGGTATCCCGCTTACATGTCTACACGTTGTAGCGAGTGTGCACCACGTGTCCCACACGTACGCACGTCATTAAGTCCACAATTAAGTGGTTAAGCACCCTATTAATGGAATACACTAACCATAAATATCACGTATATTGTTATATGTAATTTTTTTAATCATTTTTCCTATCTAGGATTGTCTTTTGTTTTTTCTTTTTGCAGGTGACGTGGTACGTTCAGAATTGTCCGATCGAGGGAAATAAAACAGATTTAATCATAGCCCCTTATTTTTACTTAAGTGAGGTGGTACGCGGCGCACTCTGATTGGACAAAGATTCGTATTATAAAATATTTTTATCCCAACTGTTCATATAAAGAGTTATAATGGCTGAGATTAAATGCACCCAATGGACTTTCGTGGACGCCTGGTGAGAATATGCAATTTATAAATGTAATTATTTGATCATTAATACAAATTTAAGCATAAGACATTTCATTCCTATGCATGATATAATACTTTGAGTTCTTATCTATCGTTTCATGCAATTTAAGTTATAATATCAAAATGCATTATTTTGGGGATAATTATGTATTTTTAAATAATATATTTTTGAGTAGATTATTCCCATCTAGATTTGATATTATAATTAGGTTTTAATGTTAAATAATAAGAGAAAATATTTTTTATACACTTATTTATTTTTCTAAGTTTTATTTTCTAAGAGAATTGAGTGTATTTTCTTAATTAAACTTTATTCTCTTGTTATTTATTAAATTTGATTTTTTTGAAATGATAGATTATTTAATTTTCAATCTAACAAAACAAATTTGGATTAATTTGGAGTTTTATTTTAAAAGTTATCAATTTTTCTAATTTTTAGGGATTTTTCTAGAATTTTCTAAATTTTTCTGAATTTATTTTGAATTTTTTAAAAATAAAAGAAATTAAAAAATCGAGTTCTTATCACCTGGCGGCATGTAAGCTATCGCGGTAGTAGAGTGACGTGTCACCACGCGGCAACATGTGTACACCCCGTGTGTTGCACATGTGTGCACGTGTATGCACACATGTGCGCATGTGTGTACATGTGTGCATGAGTGTTGTGATAACATGCATTTATAACTTGAATTCTTATCTTAATTAACTCATATTCATGCTTATTTTATGTGAATATGATGCATGTTATCATACTTTTTAGGAATTTTCTCCATTGGCATGTCATTTCACTAAAGTTGATATTTATGCATAAATTAGGGATAATTTCATGCTTAATAGATGATTAATCTTTTGTTTAAATTAATAGAAGTTAATCTCTGTTATTTAATGATTTTTGACTTTAGTAAATGTTTGGAAGGATAATTTCAGGATGAATTTATGATTTAGAATATTTAATGAGAAATGATTTAAGTAAATTCTAATTCATCTTGATTTCTTCTTTTAAAATATATTTTAAATGACATAATATTAAAAAGAAAAGAATTTGTGATCCAATGGAGAAAATTTGGATTAAAAAGGAGTTCTACATTTAAAGTTATGAATTTATAAAGTTTATGCCCTTTTTCTGAATTTTAATTGATTTCTAATTGATTTTTCGATGAATTTTTCCTTATTTAAATCGCGAAAAAGGGGTGAGCTTACCGCAGGTGATGACGTGCGAACGGGCCCAGGCAGCGAGCTGACGTGGCATGCGGGACCAGCGCGTGGATGCGACGTGGCACTGAGGCCATGTGGCAAAGCCACGGCTGGCCCGCACGAGGCGCAGGTGGCGCCGACGCGTGGCAAGAGGCCACACGGACGGGTCCACTTGGGCTCCCGTGAGGGGCGCCACGTGGCTTCTAAGGATGGCAGGTGGAGGGCCCACGAGTATGGTGGGCCCTGGTTAAGTATTTGGGGCGGTAACGCAAATGCGTTACCGCGCCCCCCTATTTAACCGAGTTGTGTCCCTCTATTTCTTCCGTGTGGGACTATGTTCCCACACGATTCTTACCTTGCAGGCCACGTGGCGCTACGAGAGGTGTTAGATTTGATCGCGAAGAGGAGGGATTCATCGATCGCGTGGACCCGAGTCCACGCGATCATCAATTAAGACACGTGCTAAAAAAATCGCATAAGTGAACGCGATCGAGGGCTTACCTGGTGACACGTGGAAGCTGCTGGAGCGCTGAATTCCCATCGAACGCTTGACGATCGTACGATGCCTGATCGCACGATAGGACCGACCACCTTCCCTGATCAGATCCGACAGCGGCGATCAACTGTGCCTCACGATAGCGATCAGACCACCCACTCACTTGAAGATTCAATCGGACGGTGTAGAAGATTCGTGGAAGAACACCACGATCGCGGTCCGATCGAACCGCGATCGCGGCACGATCGAGCCGCGATCGTGGATCCTTCGTTGTGGAATCGATTCCACGATCGTCAGATGGTGTTTTCTTGAGGATCGACAACACGACCGACGCACGATCAGGCCACGATCACGCCGCGATCGGGCCACGATCGCGTCCCGATCGTGGGTCTTTTTGAAGCAAAATTCAAGCCGATTCATCCCGGATTTGAAGCCACAACGCCGCTCAGTGCAAACCGCTCCCACGACGCTTCAATTCCGCTCCCATGACCGCCTCTATTGCCCTCAAAATTGGGCCTAATTCTCCCTTTAAAAACATGGATTTCCCTCCTATGTTCTTTAACTTTTGATCGATTCATGAAGGAATTAAGCAAATTTCAAGTAAGATCTCCAGTTCATCGTGATCCCCCCGTGTTTAGACTCGATTGGGAAGCAATTGGAGAGGGATTGATCACAAATTTCTCCTTGATTTCATCGAATTTTCCCCTTGAATTCCAAACGTCCCCGAGGAAGAATCCGAGCAAATTTGCTTCAATCCACCAGAATTGAAGCCCCATTCTTGCGGCAATCAGGTTAGTAGTGAGATTCGATCGATTATCAGGAGGTAATTTGAGTTATAATTAGATTTAGAGGTTTAATTTTAGGAATTAGTTCATAGTGTTCTTCATTTTACCCAATTTTAAGTCCGAAAAATAATGATTTTGAAAGTAGGATATCTCTTTCATTATAATTTCAAATCACTTGATTTTAGTTTTATTCGATTCCTCTTTTCATCAACTTTCCGTGGATAGCAAATTCATCGAATTCTGAGTTCATTTGACCCTCCAATTTGACGTTAGACCAAGGACTGTTCATCTTTCTCCAGAAGTCAAAGGTTGAGTTTCGGGGTCAATTACTTTTGATTTACAAATCAGAATTCGATAATTTTTATCTTGTTACACTCCTCTGGTTCTTAGATTTCCATTGGCATAGAAGTTGCAAGATTTGGATTTCATTTGGCCATTCAATTTGAAGATTTCATATGAGGTGTTAATTTCGGGGATTTTCGAATAGTTGATTTTCAATAATTCATAATAAATCCATTTCTCATCCAAAAATCACGAAATATATATCAATAAATTCCATTTTTTCTGTAGTTTTTAAATATACTATTTTCATAATCTTCTGACTCTGTTTGATTCTCTGATTTTACAGTACACCTACTGTTGGTCAAAGTCAACGCTTTAACTTTGACTTTTGACTTTTCTCTGTCAAATCCGAGATTTTAATTCTTAAAACTTCTTATTTAGCTTAATTACATCATTTCCACTTATTACTTGTTATTTTTACTTATTAAAAACTCCTTTTACACAATACAAGTCAACTCTGCGATTAAAGTCAACCCTACTCTTTGTGGATCGACCTGATACTTACACAATACTTGATTATTATATCTTATCTTTGTGAGTTTGCGTTTTTATAAATTTTTTGACCATTGTCTTTGTGCTTTAACGACGCACGAAAATGACACGCCAGTCGTCGCTTGGTGGAATGACGCGGAAATGTTTCTACGATACCGTGCGGTTTCTGAGTAATTCTGGCGAGTCATCCTATCGCGTGAGTCATCTTCAGCGGAAGAATAATTGTACGGGCGTCAAGTGGATTACGGCACTCGTTGTATCCGTAGGAGCCGCTGAATGACGTTGTTTCGCTTCTTCGTGGTTGATGCGTTGACTTGCGATAATATGAATGGCATCCGTTCGCGACTTGCATTCGTGCTCCGTCACTGTTTTCACGCTTCTTTTGATAACATGAAATCTTAACATGATAAAACACGATTATTAATGCAATTTAAGGCATAAAATATTCCATTTATGCGCATGTTATCATACTTTGAGTGCATTTCTATCATTCTATGCAATTTTATGTTATAATCTCAAAATGCATTAATTTAGGGTTAATTATGATGAATTAAAGATTAAAGATTTTATAACCCATCTTTACTTGAGATTATAAGTGGTTTTTAAAGTTAAATAATAGGAGAAATCGTTTTTATGAACATTCATTTAACTTTCTAAAGTGAAAATCTTAAAGAAATGAATGTATTTTTGAAATAAGAATTAAATATCTAGTTATTTAAATAATTTGACTTTTTAGAATGATAGATAATTAAATTTCAGATCAAATGAAAGAAATTTGGATTAATTTGGAGTTGTATTTTGAAAGTTATGATTTTTACAATTTTTAGGGATTTTTTCTGGATTTTTCCGATTTTATTTTCTATTTAAAAACGTTTAAAATAAATAAAAAAATTACAAAAAGTGCGCGGGTCCCACGCGGGTGCGACGTGGCACGCAAGGCCACGTGGCATAGCCACGCGGACCCGCGCAGTGCCTACGTGGCGCGTTTTATATATATAGTTTATTTATTATTACTATAAGTATAAAGGGTCTTCAGCCTTCCCTATATGGGAAGGGTTATTAACCCTTTAAATCGTCGGGTCTTATAAACACGACGATTTTCCTTTTTTATTTCCGTGTGGGACTAATACACACGACTTCTATAACGCAGGTGTCATGGCGCGATGAGGATCGTTGGATTGGGATGACGCGTCGATCTCACGCGCCGATCGAGTGGACCGCGGCTCACCATTCCTGGATCAACGTACGTGCTAATTAAGGGGAGTTATAACGGTTAGATCTTCTGCGACGTGACGGCATCACACGCGTCGAACACGTGGACGCGTGGTGCACCGGAGATCAATCAAACACGTGCGATTAAAATCAAGTTATAACGGCCACGATTTCACGCTATCAAACGCATCTGGAGCGTTAGATCGCGATCCAACGGGCGCCGTTTCATGCGTTTTTATAACGCACATCGCGAGGATCAATCTGGAGCGTCCAATGCAGATCTGATGGCCGCGATTTAACCTTACCGTTTCGTATTGATGCGTTTAATCTCTACTGTTGATGCGGATTAAATGCATCAATCGGACGGTTTCCCTCATTTTGCCCTATAAATAGACGAGTTCTTCATTGTTTGTATGGATTCGAGAAGGAATTCACCTAATTGACCCATCTAAACCCCTCCTTTCTTGAATCTCTCTCTTGTAATCGCTTCTAGACTTGAAATCGTGTCCACGGAGTGTTTATAAGAGGGATTTCGACGATCGTGCGAGGAGAATTTGTCTCTTGAACACCGATGTTCATGATTGAATTCGCGAATGAAATAGCTGTCGATCTGGCGATCAATTGGATCGATTTGATCGTTATCTCGGGTTAGAAAACAAGTTTATCCTCTTATTTTAGGTTTAGGATCTCAATTTAAGTTTAATTTCGTTTTAATTTCAATTTGTGTTCTTCGCAATTCCGAAAATTTCATCCCACTTCCATCTTTGATTTCTCCGTGATTACTAATCCAAATCGAGCGATTTTTTATTCCACGGATAGATCGTTGAGTTATCTTTCTAAATCTACCATTTTCCCTAATTTCTCACCTAAATTCATCGTCCAATTTGACCAAATTCCAAAAGATCTCTCAAAAATACCTTAATTCCCTGTGGATTCGACCCTTATTTACCATTATACCCTTCAATTCACTCTTAATTCCCCAAATTGGTAAGCTAGGCTTAATTTTTGACACGAGACCGCGTGAAATCGACGACCTCGCGGTCTCGTCTCATCGGAGGTGGCCTTCCTTGTCGATGCGTGTAGGGGTATCGTCCTTGGACTTTAATGGTCGTGTATGGTGGAGGCTTCGGCAGACTTTCATTCTCGTCATTTTTGTTTTTTGGTGAGGAGAACTCGATGAGAGTTGGCTCGGCTTCAAGTGCTTCCATCTCTCTTTTTCTTTTTTGTTGGTGGAAAAGTTCCAGAAATCCTTCTCTAGTTCTATCGCCGCGATGAGCTCATTCCTTAACATAACTAACATGGTGTTGTAGCGATCAAGGATGACTGGTCTGACCGGCTTCGTATCCTTTAAAATCTGCTCATAATTTAAGGGCGTTCGCTCTGTTTCATGTTACCAAGGTAAAGTTTGCGTGGGTTGAGTGACCTTCAGACATCTTCTTTGTTTCTCACAACACTCCGATGCCTTCATCTTCAGAAGGCTTTCTTCAAACTCTGCTATACGTAGTGACTTGCTCAGTGGAAGACTTCATATTAGGTCTTGAAGTTAATCAAGGCTGCGGGAGTTTCAACTTCAATTAAGAGCTTTTAAGGCCTTTACTCGAGGAGGTTTTCTGTTGTCTTCTAATGGTCTTCAGTGTTCACCAACATCCTTGGCAGCTAATACTTCAGCTTCCAGAGATGATAAATATCCATGTGTTCTTCATATGAGGTTATTCTTTGCTCTTAATGTAGTTCATTTAGAAGTCATAATCGTACGTGGAACCCGCTGGATTTATCTCGGGGAAGTCTTTGGTCTGTGGTATCTTCTTTAGCTGTCGAGATGTCTGTCTTTAGGGAGAAGTATTCATGTCTTGAGCTCCCTTGAATTTCTTCATAAACTTTAGAATTGTGGATCCTTTCGATATAATTATCTTCATTTCCACTTGAGTGAATCATGGTCTTGAAGTATGTCAAGAAGGTAGTTTTCTTCCATAGGTAATTAATATGTAGATCACTTATAAAATTCTAACTATAGGTGGTCTTCAAGTAAATAAAGGGATATGATTTAAAGAGGTTTCCTACTGATTTTCTTTTGAGATCATTAATTATGACTATACAAGGTTCCTATGATATGGTGATTGTGGTTTGGACAATTAGGAACCTATATCAAATGGAAAAGGGTGGTTGACTTGGTCCATTTAAGGAATTCTAAGTATCTAAGGATAAGGCTAATTTCTTTTGACCAAGTCAATCATTAGATCAGTGGAAAATAGAGGAAGGAGGGAAGATAATTCCCTTAAGATCTACACTCTCTTTATTTATTTAGAGAGGTCTTCTTCATCTATTTAAGGAATGGATAATTTCTCAAATTGGTAGATAAGGAGGAGGAGGAGGATAGGTTCACTTAGAACCCTTGTGTTCATGTTTCAAAATAATTCTCCATCATAAACCAACTATGATTTATGTTTTCTTTCTTTCGGACATTCTTTTGTTTGTCATGCCATTTCACATTCAGGCTTATTTTGCACTAATTTAGGGTTAATTTAATGCATTGATAAATGGTTTTACGCGTGGTTTTTAAGCACTTATTAAGTATCACATTTACACTTAAAAAAATTATACCAAGTTCACTCAAAAGATAATTGAAAGCTAGTAAATTGGTCAATACAGATCGAATCCATAGGGCATTGGGTTGATTACAATGAGAGACAAAAAAATTTTCATATTAGATAATGAAAGTAGATGTGAAAATTAAGAGCGCAGACGATTTAAAAAGAGGGAGAATAAAGGAATCCAAAAAATCAAACTAGGCATCAATCGGAATTGAAACGAAGGAGATACCAAAGAAAGAGCATCGCTATCATAAGAGCAAGACTTGTGGTGATATTGTCTAACAAATGCTCAAAATCCTAATCCTACTTCTAATCTAACTCTCAATTCACAAAGATGGGTAATTGATTACTCACACGGCTTTGTCATGAAGATGATCCTATGTCACTAGATCAAAAGTTGTAGATAATGATTCCTCAACGACGAGTGTTGGCATTCAAGCATGAACTCCTCGATCAGTTCAGGGCAAACTCATGATGATTCCACAAAATCTCCCACAAGATCATGAAAGAAATACAAATTTATCATAAATTGGGTGAAAGAAACATTTTTCGCTGCGAACAAAGCCTCACATGTTCAAGCACAACAAGAAATAGAGGACAGAATGGATATTTATATGGTTGTTGGGCTCACATGTTTGCCACGTCGCGCGTGAAAAAGAAACGCCATGAAACACATGTCGTTTGATCTTCGTCGGATGCTCTGGATGCGTACAAGTGTCCACTGGAGTCCATCGAATGGTTTTAATCTCAGCCGTTATAACTCCACAGATGAACAACTAAGATTAAACCTTTTTAAAATGATTCATTGATAAACCCTTAAGTGACACGTAACCCCCCCCCCCCCCGGGCTTTAAGTGGAAATTGATGATCACGATTTATTCGCAAGATCGCACGCTCTAAAATGTGCAACGTCACACGCACACAAAAAGAAACAAAAATAGTCCCACATGAAAAAAAATTAAGCGAATCGATGGGTATATAATATGTGAGCAATTGGTGAGTTAACAAATATCTTGAAAAAGATGCTTTATCTCACTAATCACTTACACGTGCACATGCACGCACACACGCGTACATGCACAACCGCACACATGCATACGTGTTCATACGCCGTCACGTGGCAACGCCTCTTTGCCAACACCATGTCAGCTACCACGTTGCCACACAATAAATGTCTCATTTTTATTCTTTTTAATTCAAAATAAATCCAAATAAATTCATAAAAAATCAGAAAAATTCCAAAAAAGTCCTTAAAAATTATAAAATTATCTTTCAAAGTATAACTCCAAATTAATCCAAACTTGTCTTGTTTGATCAAAAATTAAATAATCTATCATTTTAGAAAGTTAAACTTAAGAGATAACAAGATAATAAATTTTATTTCAAAAATATACTCATTTGTATAGAAAAATAAAGTTTAGCAAAAAAATTAATGTATAAAAAGTATTTTCTCTTACTATTTAACATTAAAACCTATTTATAATCTCAAACATAGATCTGGATAATCTAATATTTAAATTTTTTTTCTTAATTATCCATGATTATCCCTAAAATTGTGCATTTTGAGATTATAACTTAAATTTCCATGGAATGATAGATATACACTCAACCTGATTACATGCATACGAATGGAATATTTTATGCCTTAATCTGCATTAATAATCATATATTTTTATGTATAATTTGCATGTTTTCACCATTCATTGAAGGGGTTATAACGGATGAGATTAAAAGTGACGAATGGACTCTCATGGACACATGTACACATCAAGAGCATCCGATAAAGATCAAGCGACAGGTGTTATGTGACGTTGTTTCTTCATGAGTGAGGTGGCAAAATCTGAGCGCTCCATCTTTGATCGAACGGACATGACTTAACGCTAATAATTTATATCCAAGCGTGTAGATAACATGCAATATCATGCATTAATATCATGCATTGTATGCATTTATTCTTTAAAATATAATCATAAATACATGTTATCATGATTTAAAATGATTAAACTGATAAATTCTATGTTTTAAAAGATATTCTTGAATTTTATAAATTAATAGCCTTTAATCGATATTTAATAACATTGATTCATCAAGAATATATATTTATATATATATATAATGAATTAACATTTTTCTGGAGTTTTCTAGAATCTTTTTGAGAATTTTTAGAAATTAAAATCTTTAAAACATGAATTAATAAAAAAAAATTTCTCTCTCTCCCTCTCTCTCACACGCGCAACTTTTTCTCCTATCATGTATGCGCGCTCTTCCTCTCCTCTCTCCTTCTTTTTCTCGCTTCTTCATCTCCCGTAACCTCTCTCTCTCTCTTCTCCCTCTCTCGCGACGCCCTTCTCTTCCCCATCTTCCCTCCTCCTCTCCTGCATGTGGGCATACGCGCGCGTAAGGGGAAAGAGGAAAATTCCTCATCCATCTCCCCAGCGCTCTTCTTTCTCGCAAACTCTCCTTCTCCCTCTTTCTCTCTCTCTCTCCCGCGCCACTCCTCTCTTCATCGCGCGAGAGGGAGAAATCACTTCTCCCTCTCTCGCAATGTTTCCTCTCCCTCTTTCTCATCTCTCTCATCCTCTCCCTCTCTCGGCATCTCCTTCGTCCTCTTCCACTCTCAGCCCAGCCTGCTCTCTCTCTTGCGCGCGCGTGTGCGCATGAAAGGAGGAGGAAAATAAAATTCCTCTCTCTCGCGACGGAAATTATTTCCGTCGCGAGAGGAGTTCTCCCGCTCCCTCCTCCTCCTTCAACTCATCCTCTCTTCTCCCTCACTTTCTCTCTTCCTCTCTCCCACTCTCTTTCCACTTCTCTCTTCCTTCGTTCTGATCTCTCTCCCACGTTCTCTCTCGCGATGGGAATTCCGCTGCGAGCTTCTTTCCTCTCTCACCTTCCCTCTCTCGCGACGGAAATTTTTTCGTTGCAAGGATTTCTCTCTCCTCTTCTTTCCTCTCTCTCCTTCCCTCTCTCGCGATGGAAATTTTCCGTCGCGAGTTCTCTCTCCTCTTCTTCCCTCTCTCTCTCTTGTTCTCTCTCTCTTTCTCTCCTCCTCTTCTCACTCTCCTCCTCTCCGTCCCAAGAAGAGATTTGTTCCTCTTCCTTTCTCTCTCTCCCCCTCTCTCTCTCTCGCTTCCGATCACTCTCCTCTCCTTCTCCGTCGCGAGGAGAGGCATTTTCGCGTCTTCTCCATTCCCTCTCCTCCTTCCCTTTTTCCTTCTCTCTTTTGCTCCTCTCCCCATCACGAGAGAAAAGAGAGAAAAGAGAGGAGAGTGGGAATAAGAGAGAAGAGAGAGGAGAGAGGAGAGAGGAGAGAGCTGAGGGCATTTAACGTAATTTTTTTAGTTTTAGATAAGTTTGACCGACGGGAGCGGGTTGACCGGCGCGATCTGAGGAGAGAGAAAGCTAGATCAACGGCCATCAATGCTCCAAATTAGAATTGTGATATCTCATGATCCCGATCTAGTTAGGGGCTGAAATTTCGTGGGCTTGATCGTCATTTCAAGCTCCACGAATCTTGGGGGGACTAATTTAAGTTCTAAGATAAAAAAATGAGGGTTATGAATGTTTTGTTCTATGCTTCTACCATTGGCTACCCAGAAGGAAAGAAAGCAACGATTGATCATTCACCATGTGTTGAACATCATTCTCGGTGAGTTTCATCCCTCTTCTGTCCATTCTTCTAATTCGATGCAAGACTCCAAGTGCGGGCAAAATATACTGCTCTCAAATGTATGTTTTGATTAGGGAGATTCACTGGATTATGTTTTCATCACAAATCTTTATATTATGACCATTTTGTATCCATTTCTTCTATTTTTCACATATATTTATCAATATTTTCTTATTTATAAACACTGAAAATCACTTTTTCACCCTCGATCAAGGGTTTTTAATCTCTGAAAGGAGTTTGGAAACTTTTATTCGGTTCATTTCATCTCCACGCACATTTTTTTCCTTTCATCGATTATTTACGATTTCTAGATATTAAAAAAACTAAAAATATTTCTTGATTTCAATATTTAAATCTTCCTCTCTGTGGATTCGATCTCGACTTGCTACTGTTCTAATTTAAAATTCAGATTTTGAAGAGTTGAGTATAAATTTGTTTGATACGTAAATATGCGCATTCAACGATCGTGTTTTTACGCGTATCATGTGTTATTTGAGCTATTGATTGAAGATGAAGAGGCACATCGAACGGTCACACCCAATTTTGCCAATATATACACATGTTCTTTCACAAAGTAAAGTAGTTTTTGATTTTTTGAGTAATTGAAATGCTTAGACATATCAATCCTTCAATCTCTTGCGTCCTCCTCTTTTACACTCATTTGCGCATCCAATAAGTGTTTGAAAGTGACATTTCATTAAGAGAATCGGGAGAAATTGCCTCTTGAATTATAAAACTTTTTCAAAATTGTTGAAATGAAAAGCCGTTAATCTGGCAATCAATTGGATCATTTTCAGCACTTTTTTGTTAGATTATGTGTTTTCCTCCAAAATATATTGCCTTGTATCATTATATTTTAATTTCAAAGCTTAGATTAGTCGAGTTGTATAGATTTTATATCTTTTCTCTCTCATCATGATTGATTTTTCTCTCTGATTTTAGCTACTTGATTTCTCAACAAATACCAAACCAAATTGTGTGGTTTTTTATTCCATAGATTTTTCTTGGAGTCTTCTTTTCAAATCTACTAAAGTCCTTAATAGCTCACCTCAATTCCCCTTCTGATTTGATCAAATGCAAAGAATCCCTTGAAAATACCCAATTGCTTCGTGGATTGGACCCTTATTATGCATCATACTAGTCAATTCTTGATTTTAACCTTAAATTAGTGAGTTTAGAAATTTTGTAGACACGTCTTTGTGTGTTTTCAATGACCTCACAAATTCTTCTTGTCAAGTCGCCAGCACGGTGGGTACCAAGACACACCATGTGCTCTAGGAGATATAGAGTATATCAAAACTCTTTCATGAAACCTTGTCATCATTGGTTAACGTGTATGTATAATCTTTCATCCAAGTGAGACTCATGAATGACTTAGAGTATAGTTAGTTGTCAAATCCTAATCAGTCGCTCAATCGATATTAATGCGATTAGGGAATAATTGATAATAATTTTCTAAATATGTCTACTACCTTGGCCAAGGATATAACTGCATCTCAATCCTTAAGTCACTCTCTTGTTATACCAAGGGAGGATGATCCTATCTTAACCACTCAATTACCTTTGAGGTAGTCATGTCGTATCCAATCTATGACGTTTCAGAGATCCCATGACTAGGGATTTATAAGTTATAGTCAAAACACGATCATCTATTCACAAGATGTATTTAGTGTCTCAAGTCAAAGGACTACATATACAGCTATGACATGAATCAACTTAATTGATAACTTGACATAATACCATTATGTGATTCATACGAATGAATTCAATGAACTCTTTCTCCAATGAGCACTCATTATCTATCATTTGTGTATATATACGAATGGCCATAGGATCAAGCATACTAG
Organism: Lemna minuta; assembly: GCA_024174645.1. Lineage (NCBI taxonomy): Eukaryota > Viridiplantae > Streptophyta > Magnoliopsida > Alismatales > Araceae > Lemna > Lemna minuta. The sequence continues at coordinate 2,723,521 of CM044102.1, read as the reverse complement.
TCTTATAATTCAGATCAGGTAGTGTAATTCTTTTAGGATAATTCAATGTCCTTCTCAAATATCCCATGAATAGGAATATTTAAAACATATAAATAAATATCAATGATCACAATAGTATGATCTCATCATAATTCTTTGGTCATTGCATATGCTCATGCACTTCATTGCAAACATCACACAAGAATAACAATGAATAAAAGTTCATTTCAATAAATATAAGCGAAAAATGAAAGTATGATTTGTTTGCATGCCATAGAATTTTCATCAAGGACTAGCAGACCTTGCCCCCATCACCACCACAGGACGAGTCGACCTACATGGAGAAGAAGCTACTCACTCATGACCAACTAGATTGGCAAGCATGAGCGATGACAAAGATACCTGGGATGAGGACTTATCATCGTTTCGGATTTCCCCTCGTTCTAGCTCTTTTTGGTGTTTCTTGGTGTTTTTTGATGAGTTCCTTTTTTGTCCCCATGTTTTTTATGTAACTAGGATTTTTCCCCTCCCTTCCCCTACATAGAGAAAGGAAGGGTATAAACCCTAGGGCGTAGAGAAGAAACAAAGAACTTGATTTTTTTTCCTTTTTGATATTACTCAAGGTGCACGGCCACCAGCTATTTGCACCGTTGTTGTCTCCATTGCTGCCACCTACGTTGTCCAACATCGTATGTTGCCCAGTTGGCACTCTTCTCAACTGCAGCCACTGCACATCATAGTAGCCAGCTATGATCGACAACCGCCTCTGCAGCCATGGCCAGAGCTGTCGCCATTCATGGTTGTTGCTGCCATAACCATCCACCACAACAATCATTGTTGACCACCATTTCAGCCAACTAAAACCACGTAGTCATGACTAACGCCCCCGGTTGGTCTCAAATACTACAACTACAGCAATATTCATCCTCAATGTGCCTCAGTGATCAATCGCGGCATCACAGTGACTGTGAACCACATGAGACCTTACACTTCATCACGCAATAGTGCATACACTACTTTTTTTTCTCTCTCGGCCACATCAAACTACAACACGTCATGCGAGGTTCTTGTCAACATCGTTCTTCAGGCTCGGCGCTGAAGGTCATCCTTTTCCTCATTATTCCCAAGCTCTAATTATCGCTTACATTGCTACCTCAAACTATTTCCACCACACTCAAGTTAGATAGGCTAAGTCAAGAAATTAAGCCATTGAGCGACTCTCATGGAATGGGTCACCTCATAACCATAAACGTGTCAAGCTTTAACAGAAGCAGCTACGCTACCAAACATCCCCCCTCGTGGTACGGATTGGGAGATCTTGACCTCACGAGACAACCTCTTAGACTTCGGCTAGTCGGTACGCCACAAGTCGAGGCCTCCCAATATGACCTTCCCACCTTCCCTCGGTGGATGGACCTACATCATTTTGTTATCACAATCTCGGGAAATATACCCCCGAATTACAGTTAACGTCGTCCTACATCATGATCTCCACGAATTACTTATGAATAAATTAAGAAATCATATGTGAGAACCATAGCATTTCGTGCTTCATTAGTATATTGATTTTGATTCTCTATCAACCAATAATGTGAGATGAGTAAAATGGTTAAAACTAAACTACTTGAAGTTCAAGCACACAAAACATGGTATTATTTCTACCATTATGTTATTACTAAAATGGTTTAAAAATACATCCATAATCTTGACTTTGCAATGAAGCCCACCCTAGAACTTGCCTCCCCTTCTTTTCTCTCCCTATAATCTCGATCTCTCTATGGTAGAACCTCACTTGACCATATAAATTTTTATGTTAATCTTTTTTGAGGATAATTATTTTAATCTTGCTGCTATGCGTAGAAATACGGTCATTGATGCGTAAATTTACGTTTTGAAAAAACTTATTCTCAACTCTTCAGATCTGATTTTTAAATTAGAATAGTGGTGAGTCAAGGTTGAATCCATAGGGAGGAAGGTTAAAATATTGAAATCAGAAGATTTTTTTGTATTTTTAGATTTAGAAAGTGGAAATGATCCATGAAATGAATAAGATGTAAATGAGAATGAAATGAACCAATCAAATGCCTCTAAACTCTTTTTTAAGATTGAAAACCTTTGATTGGAGGTGGAAAAGTGATTTTTGGGCTTTGTAAATATGAAAAATATCGATAATAAGATGGGAAAATAGAAAAGAATGATGGAAAATGATTATAATCTAAGTATTCATGATGAAATCAAATATCATGATGCACTCTAATCAAAACATACCTTCAAGAGCCTCTACAATTGACTTGGACTTGCTGGCTTGCATCCAACACGAAGAATGAAAATTAATGAGAAGAAACTCACTAAAAATGATGTTCCATACATGAAGAATGATCAATCGCTGCCTTCTTTCATTATGGATAGCTAGTGGTATAAGCATACAATGAAAATATTTAGAATCCTATTATTTTCATCTCAGAACCTAAATCAGTCTAAAACATTCATAGAGCTTGAGATGACAATCATGCCCACGAAATTTCCGCCCCTAACTCGATAATCATCATGAGATATGGCGATTTTTAATTTGGTGCATTTTTATCAATGATCCACTTTATCTCTCTCCTCAAATTGCGCCAATTATCTTGCTCCATCTAGTAAAACTAGGGTTAATCGCCCCATTTATCCCGTGTTTTGGGTATCTCCGTTTTATCCCGTGTTTTCAAACTTAGCCTAATCTATCCCGAATTTGTCAAATCAGCCCAATATATCCCGTGTTTGTCACATCAAGCCCGGTGTACTCTTGTGGACGGCCACGTCGGCGTGGAATCCACGTCGGACGCCACATAGACACGGGAAGAATCTTCCCTTAATTTTGGTGGGAAGTAGAAATTCAACTTTCTCTCTCTAGATCAATGGAAGACCTCGAATTCCAAAGGATGGAAGGAGAGGCGGCATGGAACGGCGTATCAGAGAGGAAGAGGGTCGCGATCATGCGGAAAATCGTCGAAGGCAAATCCGACTCCAGGTTCACAGAAATTCAGATTTTTAAAAATTCGACAAATTTCTCCTTTGCCTTCTTTTTCCGTTTCTTCAAAATCAAGGGAGGAAGAGAAAATTAGTGATTTTTAATTTCTTACCTTTCTTCGATTTTTCTAGGATGTCGACGATCTGATGCTCCGGGAGATTTTTGCGCGCTCGTGATCCGGACATCGGAAAAGGATCCGCCTTATTCCTCAAGTTCCCTGAAATGGAGGAAGAGGGAAGTTCCTCGGGGATATATCTCCGAATCAGAAGTGCAGAACGAGCTCTCTCAGCAGAAACTCTTTAATTTGGGATTCGACAAATCCGGAAACCCAGTCGGATTGATCTTTGGTGGTCGGCACGATTACTCCACCAGAGATATCAATGAGTTCCTGCTGTGAGTTTTTCCTGATGATGATATTGATGGTTGTGATGATGATTGCGATAATCTTCCTTTGTTGATGATGATCGTGAAGATGGTAGTATCTCGACGGTCATCCTTATGAGGATGACCATCCATATCTCGATAGCTGCCGCGATGATAATGATTTTAGTTTGACGATTATCATGATGAGAGCAGTATTTTGATGATGATGATGATGATATCGATTGAATTAGATCTTAATGATGAAAATAAATATTCTACGATGGGGATGATGGTTGATTCCCATTTTTTTTCGCTTTGTTTCAGGAGTCGTTGTTTACGGCCTTGACATGTTGATCACAAGGTGGGGAATTGAATTTCTATTAAATTCATCTTTAAAAAATATCACATTCATGTTCCCCCTTGATCACCCACCCTCTACAAAACGAGAGAAACATAGATGATAGAGAGAGCAGAATGTCCTTTCCCTTCTTCCTTGATTACTTACCATCACACTCACACACAAACATTGATACAGAGAGAGAGAGAGAGAGAGAGAGTGTGTGGATGATGAAATAGTCAAACTACAACTGCCTTTAGAAGCAAAACATGAGAATTTTCTCCCCGGAATCAAAATCCTTGCATGAAATTCAACTTCCTCTGCCACCCATGAGCTTCAAACTTTATGTGAGCCTGCTTGTAGATGGAGGTCTCTCTCAATTGGTAGGCCAATTTCAGCAGCTCATACTTACGACCATCAAAGCCATCTCCATCAATTTTTCCCTACTCTAGATTTTTATTTTCTACATGGCCATTTATCGCAGTGTTGCGTATGATCAACTGAAAAAAATCAACATGAAATTTCAAGAATCTAGAAAATCACTTGGCAAAGTACTTGTTTTTTGAGAAATCGTTGTTGCTTTCGTTATGCTGCAGATCGTCCCCATATTTCCGTAGAACCGTCTCAATAAGTTGTTTCTGTTTTTTTTTAAGAACGTACCGCTCATTTTGAATACCCAATTCGTTTTCCCTTTCATGATTGGATGGAAGACGAAATGAATATTTTGAATCGCTTACATAACCTTCGGGGATGATCATCCTGCAGGCTCTTCTCTAAAACATTGTGCTGGGTGGCTTGAGACGCTTTTGGCGATCTTACACTCAAAGGCCCGCGCAATAAAGAAAGCTTTTGATCAAACTTTCAGGGACTTGTAAGTATCTCCAATTCTGATCCTCACCCTGGGATACTGGTGGAGGGTCAAAAGAAGATTTTTATTTATGCCAAAAGGCAGATATTTTCCGGAGAAGAGATTACATATGATTATAAGTTTCCTTTGGAGGAGAAGAAGATCCCCTGCAACTGCGATTCTCAAAAGTAAGTTATACTGTATCAATTAATGTTATTATAAACGTTTTATATAATCTGATTTTTATTTATCAAGAATGAGAAAATAATAGGATGACGGTTTTATCCCTGCTTGTTTCCAGGTGTCGGGGATCAATGAATTAAGATTTTTGGGGGGCGGCTATTTCCGATCGCATGAACCTGCACTGGAGAGGTGCACTTCTACTTCTCTTGCATTTGACTTTGGGTGAGAGTTAAGTTTAATTCTTGACTTTTAGGTATCTGGGTCGCTCATTGTGTCTGGGCCTTTGTGGACTGGCCCACTTCATGATGGAGATTATATAGGGCAGATGCTTGAATTGGCTTGGGAAATGGGCTGGACAGATTTAGAAAGTTTGTTGCGATTTCAGTTGCTGATTTTGGTAAGTAAAGTGAAGAAAGTAAGTAAATGAGTAAAATATAAGAGATTTAACACACACACACATATCTCTTCAAAATAAGTAACTTTTCTGATCAATGATTACAGCTCCTTGGACATGATTTAGTCATGGAAGCAGCATCCCCTCGGTTATATGTATCCAGGGATGGAAATTACTGGGACGTGCCTCTATCTGTGGGTGTTGACTTTTCTTCGACCTCAAGCAGTGCAGATCGAGGGTATCATTTCTGCTTGCAGCACAATAGTTGGGAGCCCAAGAGCTTTTCGGAAAGCTTGGCTGGTGAAATTCCTGCATCTCTTCTACCTGGGTTATCAGCTAAAGCCGCAATTGCCATAAAGAAGAATGTAGATGTCTGGAGGAAGAGAGATGGGAAGAAGAAAATGCTTCAGCCATTTGACGTGTTTCAATGTGATCCTCATGTTTCTGTTTCAGGGATTTTGGGTAAGTTTGAATGCGATTCGTGATCTCTATTTTCTGAAAAGGGATATTCAAATATCTTTCAGAAATGAGGGATTTCACTCTTCGAATAAAGAGTCATATTTTTTCAGTAGTGGGGCTTGAATTTTGTTTTTGGTGGTGCAATTTGCGGCATTTTTTCTTGGATTAAACTCTCCTTTCATCAAAACGGTAGAATTTGTTTTTGGAATTGCACCGTGAGATAGACTTGTTAAGCATGATTTTTTGTTTATCAGTGTTTAAACCTCAAGTACAATCCGTGATATTTTTCATTTAAAAAAAAACAATCCGCAATATTTCTCGGATTTATATCTGTATTTTCAATGACGGTTAGATAGATTGAAACGCCTATAATATAAATATTCTTAGAATTCTGGTTTGCATTTTTAGTAACTTTGGTTTAATTTTCTTTTGTTGGGCGAGCAGATTGTGGGGCCAATCAGCTTCCAAGTAGAATCGATAATCAGGTTGGACTTGCTGAAAGAAACAAGGCAAGCTTCTACAAAATGAAGAACACATATTTGCACTGGAGTATGCAATGCATGTTCTTGGGTCAGCGAGAGCAACAGCCTGGTATTCCCCAAAGCGTCAGGAAGCCATGGTGGAGCTTAGATTCTTTGAAAGTTGAGGGTTTTCCCTTTTGGGAAAGGGAGATATTAGGGCTTTGAACTTTGTCCCAACTCCATTTGTATTTTTTTCCTCTCTAGCAGACTGGCAGGTTGACCCCAAATGAACATAAATATCAATATCTTTTTTGGAAATCTACTAAGCCAACCAAGGGCATATATCATTGAGCTTTTTCCCCCCAATTCCTTTTTCTTGATGAATCATCTCAATGATCCTCAAACTACCATTTATTAACTTAGGTTCTTAAAATCCAATGAAATTCAATAAAAGGGTAGTTTACATGTGCTGACAGTTCGGGACCTACCAAAACTGGTTGATGTGGCAATCTGCTCTAGAGCACATTCCTTGCACTTCACTGACATGAGAGAGAGTCCATGTGGTGGGGCCAACAGGGCATGCTTGGCAAGCACCCTCCTATCCCTCGCAGCCAAAATCATGGGCACCACATCTGGCGGAAGAGCCTCTCTTCCAATTTGCATCAATAAAGCTGCCTATGAAAAAATAAAATTTAATTACTAGAAAAACCCAATGAAACCCTGACACCTTACCATGTTCCTCACTTGTCTGAATAGAAAACCAGAGCCCTCGACCTCAAGTTGTAAAATTGAGCCCTAAATTTAGAAACAAAAACTTTTACTATTTAAGGTAAAACAGGGTTATTGTAAGAAAATTTCTAAATAAAAAAAAAGTAAAAAAAAGAAGTAAAGTTGGGTTCAAATGCTTAGAAATTACCTGTTCAACAACATCAAAACGGAAAATCTCTTTCACAGGATTAAATTCACCTCATTGACTTCTTCAATGGCACAGTATGCTTTTGTCGGCAGAATTATAAATTCTCTGAAAGTTGGAAAACACATGTCGAAAATTGGAAATTCAATAGAAATTCTAATAAAAAAATGAAATTTTGTACGCATCCAAGTACCTTCACAAACCATGCATTTACAAACCATGCATCCAAGCGACGGAACCGATCCCGAACTGAGAATATTTACTTTGGCCGAGTGCCAGCTGCATCCTGAAGATTTGCGTAGAATACGTTAACTTTTTCGTGGATAAATAAATTCAAAGAAGATTTACGGAGTGTAAAATTGGCTTTAATCCATACCATGTCTCGTAGGTTGATTAGTTCCGTGGGGGGCATCTCCTTCGATTATGACCAAATTGTTGGCAAAGAGAGCACTGCTTCTTCACGCCTTTTCTCGTAATCATTGTCCGATTAGCATCTAGCCTCTCAACCATGTCAATCTTTCTCTTTATCTTTGGCCTCCCCGGTTTTCTTGTGACAATACGAGGGAACACTAGAAAAAGTATTTTTGAACTTCGTCCCATCTCGTTTCTTATTCGGTGCTTTGGTGGTATACCTGTGCAGTATGTCGTCATGTACTTCTCTTTCTTATACCAACCAGCGACAAAATTTTGCCGGGTCATTCCTCCTCCAATGGATGCATGCGATGGCGTGGGGGCAAGGAATACCGCTTATAGCCCAATATCTACAACTACATTGTCGTGCACGCAGGTCGACGACATAATCGTTGCCAAATATCGTAACTTCGAATTGATCATGGCCAGCGGGTATACAAGTGCATCTCCTAGACTGCACTATGTTCTCTTCGAGCAAGTTCCTAATGCGTGGGCATATCTGGTCGGAGGTATTAAAAAATAAATCACTTTTTCCCGGCCATCCTCTTCATGAGTGCTTTCCTAATACTTTCCAACATGTCTATTATACGTTTTCCTCTGTATGGCAAGATGTAACTATTGAAGGTCTCACTGATGTTGTTATCAATTGACTCACATTCAACCCGTTCATCAATGTGTGCCATGCAAAACTTCTGTACACCTACGGCTATGAAATCATGAGCGGCCTCTCGCACTCATTGAAGCCATCTCCCCGAGGGAAGACTGAAATTCTTCAGATCGGTGCACTTGACAGTCTTCCAAAACATATTCCTCAATGTCTCGCTCGAATGTCCCTTTTTTTCCTCCAGCTTTGCTAGGATGTGTACAACACAATTTCGTGCTCCGCATATGGCATTAACGACGCTATCGCATTCGCTAGACCTTTTTTTGTTGGTCACTCATAATTGTCCAACCGTTAGTATCGAAATGTTTAAGTTATGTAAAAAGATGTTGGATAAACCAACTCCAAGAGTCTTCGTTTTCTCCTTCGACCACAGCCCAACCAATTGGGAACATCTCGGTTGTTCCCATCCTTTCCCACGGCACTTAGTAGTTGCCCTTTTGCTTCAGTCTTCAAAAAAAGCATCCGTCCAGTCCAATGAATCGCCGACATCCATTGACAAAACCTTCAGCCAAAGGCTTAAAGCATATATAGAGTCTCCTAAAAAAATAATATCCGAATTAGGACTGACCCCTGTCAAGCATCATCTCGAAAGTACTACCCGGTAAGCACTTCTTAATTGTGCTACGTACGTCGGCAGCAAGTGGTAGTGCTCATTTAGGGATCCCTCAAGCATCCTACGCGCGAGAGATCTTGCTTTGTAACATACGTTCCTACTCACAAAGTGATTGCAAATTGTTCGTTGATCTCCCGCAGCATATCGCTAATGGGCCAATCCAAATTCATCCGAAAGTTTTTCGATGAAATGACTTGCAATCCACTTATAAGTAGCCTGTCGATTCCTTTCAGGCCGAGTGCATGTATGTCTATCATTCATTGTCTTCACGATGAAACCCTCTTCTGTCCGGCTCCAACTAGCGTACACTCGCCATGGGCAAGGCTTACTGCATACCGCTTCAACCTTTTGCTTAGAGGACTTTTTCAAACCAAAATCGAACCCACTCGATAACGCATGGTCCTTCAAAACCTTCAAAAATTGGGCTGACGACTCAAATTTCAATCCTACTTCAAATTTAATCTTCTTCATGGGGCAACTAGGATCGTACCGTTTGCACCGTTGTACGGTCGTTACATTCTCGAACTCCTCATCTGTATCATTAAGAATCACATCTTCCGCATTATCATACTCACTAACATTCTCTTCAGAGTCACTTGTATAATTGTCACTTTCATCCGACTCTTCACCCAAGTAAGTAATCAAAATCTTCATCGCTATCGTAATCATCCTCGCTCCTCGCTGGTAAATAATCAAAATATTGATTAGTACCATAACTACACTCACCCACATTTCTCGCCTCACCAGCCCTATTCCGTAAACATAATAAAAAAGTTACTGACATAGTAACAAAAATACTATCATATCAACTGAAAACTGAATTAGTCTTAATAAATGAATACTTACATCTTTTGAGCTTTACGTAAGGTAGAACAAACAATGAGATGTCCACAAAGAACAGTACGAAAGCAGCTGTGTCCACAAAAACAATAGCAAAATTGAGCTGCCACAATCATGCCACAAAAGTATGTAAATAAAAATTAAAATAAAATTACAAACACTTGGTCCAATTCGAACCCAGTTATTGATATTTGGTATTCGATATCATCATCTGATATCTATCATATGGAGATTTCTCGCCTCACCACCCCTCCATCTCCTCTCCCCCACCTTAATTATAATTATAATTCAAACGATAATCATAGAATTATAATTATAATTTCGTCATTTTCATCTAAAACGGCTTATTTATTTAAATCTTCTATTTTAAAACGATTTTGAAATCGTTTTTGAATAAAAAATTGATTTCGAAATCGTTTTTGAAGAAAATTTGCCAGGAAAACAGACCTTATACAAAAAAACAGACAAAAGACAGATTTAGTGGCAAAATTGATGGGCAATAATCAGACTCTTGTTGAAAAAAAACCAGATTTTTGAAGGAGAATAGATAAAATTTGTTCTTGCTTTAACGGGCGAAAAACAGCTATAATAAGAAAAATAATCAAATTTTTGAAGGGCAAAATCACAATTTCAATAGACCAATCACCAGATTATAGTTATAATGGGTAATCACCATTTTTTTTTGCCCATTAAAACTAAAATTTAGTTTCTAGTTGTAAAGGACAAACAAAAATTTTGATCGGCAAACTGATATAAACCTCTCAGATGGAAATCTGAATCTAGGGTCCAGCAGAGATGTTTTAAGGATATAATAGAAGATAGGAAGTAGAGAGTTAAAGGATCCACAGGGAAAACGTACATCCAACCTACAGAGGAAGAGAAAGATAGAAGACAAGAAGAAGATCCATGATAATAAGAGGCGAGACAGGGAAAAAGAGGTGAATGGAAGACAAGGAAAGGATTAAGAGAATGCGACAATGAGGGGGGGGGAGTGAGAGAGAGAGTGAGAGGCTGGGAGAGAGAGAGTGAGACACATATAGAGAGAGAGGGTGAGAGAGAGAGAAGGAAAATTTAGAGAGAGAAAAAAGTTGAGAAAAAAGGGGTTTGAGAGAATGAGAGTGAGAGGGAGGGAGAGAGAGATACTGGAGAGGGAGGGTGACGGACAATAATGCCCTTTCCACTGCCCGCTAGAAAAGGCTCTAACAGACTTTATATGATTCTTATAAACTATGGGGTTGCAGGATCAAATTCTCCATTTCTTACAGGAAAAAACAATTTTTTTATGGGCAAAACCGATTTCTATTTCTGATTTTGAAGGACAAAATGCAGAACTTAATCCAGGAGAAATAAGCAAAAGTGATTGTTCCAGATTCCAGAGTTGATGATACTGATAAAATTATGTTATACCTTAAAAATTATCAGGAAAATTGACCATCATCTATCATTTCAGAAATAGTAATATTCTACACAATGCCAAAGAATATCTTCACAGTGATAGACTAATTGGAGTAAGATGATTACAAGCCTCTAGAGAGAGAGAGAACCTATGGGAGGAGAGGGTAAAACATGTCAAAAAAGGGACTGAATAAGGATCAATAACCGAATGACGGTGGAATTGTTTTTCTAAATCTCTTAAATAATTGAAGATACCAATAGATGATGACACTTTAACAGAAAGAGATACACTTTAACAAAACGATTTCGAAATCGTTTTTAAGAAGAACGATTTCGAAATCTGAAGAACAATTTCGAAATCGTTCTTCTTAAAACGATTTCGAAATCTATTTCCTGAAGAACGATTTCGAAATCGTTCTTCAGATTTCGAAATCGATTTCGAAATCGTTTTTAATAATAACGATTTCCAAATCGTTCTTGTTAAAAACGATTTCGAAATCGTTTTTCTGAAGAACGATTTCGAAATCGTTCTTCAGATTTCGAAATCGATTTCGAAAAGAACGATTTCGAAATCGTTCTTCTTAAAAATGATTTCGAAATCGTTTTTCTGAAGAACGATTTCGAAATCGTTCTTCTTAAAAATGATTTCGAAATCGTTTTACTGGAGAACGATTTCGAAATTGTTCTCCTTAAAAACGATTTCGAAATCGTTTTTACAAACAGATTTTGAGAAAATGGGGCGAAATGCTTTTGAAAAAACTTACCAGATCAAAACACGGCAAGATCCCGAGCTGTCTCACAGATAGCCGTCGAGTTTGTCCAGAGCACTAAGGAAAACATAAAAACTTTGAGGCGTCCGACGTGGATTCCACGCATCCGGGATAAATGGCGTCCGACGTGGCAATGATTCCACGCCGACGTGGATTTAACGCCGACGTGGCCATCCACGAGAGTACACCGGGCTTGATGTGACAAACCCGGGATATCTCGGGCTGATTTGACAAATTCGGGATAGATTAGGCTAAGTTTGAAAACACGGGATAAAACGGAGATAAACCCCAAAACACGGGATAAATGGGGCGATTAACCCGTAAAACTATGCATATTATAAAAAAAACTAAAAAGGTAGTTGTTCTCTCTTCCCTCTACTCTCTACTCTTTCTTCCCACTTTCTTCTCTACACTCTCTATGGGATGGGGAGAGACGCCATCAAAGCGGAGGAGAGAAAGCGAGGCGATGGAGAAAACTATGGAGGAGAGAGAAGGAGTGGGGGAGAAGAGGCTCTCTCTCTCTCTTCTGTCTGTTCACGCAAAATGAAAGATGGAAGGTGGAGGAAGAGAAGGGAAGGAAGGCAGAATCACCATGCAAAAGGGAGGATAGGTGAAGCATGTGGGTAACTAAGGAGGAAAGAAAAGAATGAGAAAGAAAAGTAAGAGGGAAGTATCCTCCTCCTCCCCCTTACACGCGCACACGCGAGCCCAGGAGAAAAGGTAGAGAGGAAGATGAGAGAAAGCGCGGAAGAGAGGGAGAAGGGCGGAGGAGGAATTCATGTACATGCGTGAGCAAGAAAGGGAAGAGAATAACAAAAGAGACAAATGAAAGGGAAAGAAAAGGAGTGGGGAGGAGAGTTGTAGAGAATGAGTGCACCTCTCCTCGCGATGAAAATTTCTGTCACAAGAGAGAGGAGAGAGAGAGAAGATGGATGGGAGAGGATGAGGAAGAAATTTTTCCTCCTCCCCCATATGCACACACATGCGCGCTTGTAGGAGAGGAGGAAGAAGGTTACCTCTCCTCGAGCCTCTCCTCGCGAGATATATATATATATATATATATATATATATATATATCACAAGAGAGAGGGAGATCGATCGGGAGAGAGAGAGAGAGAGAGAGACATATTCAAGGGAGAGATGGAAAGCGATGGAGAGAGAGATAGATTCAGGGGAGAAACGGAGAGCAATCAAGAGAGAAAGAAATAGAGAGTGATTCGGGAGAGAGAGAGAGAGAGAGAGAGAGAGAGATTTGGGGAGAGAGGAAGAGCAATCAGGAGAGAGAGAAATGGAGAGAGAGAGTGTCTCTCTCTCTCATATTCTTTTCCTTTTTATATTTAAAAAAATTTAGAAAAATGTCAATTTCATTTTATATGTATAAAATTATATTCTTATTGAATCAATGATGTTAAAATGCTCATAAAATGTTATTAATTATGAAATTTTAATAATATCCTTTAAAATATAAGAATTATCATTTAATCATTTTAAATCATGATAACATGCAATTATGATTAGATATTTAATAAAAAATGCATAAAATGCATGATATTAATGCATGAAATTACATGTTATCACATGCAGGGAAAGATGGTAGACATGGTGGACATGTTGTCACTTAAGGTAGCCATGTAGACCCCAATAGAAGAGGAATACCATAGGGTGACAAGGCATTCAAAGAAGTAATAGGCCAAGACAACTTGAAACTATGATGGCAGTAAAAGAGTAGGTTGCTGATATAATGCATTTATACAAGAATTTATATCATCATTAATCGCATTATGCACATAATTTGAATGAAAATTATTCCTTATATAGGTTTTAAATACAAATATAGCCCATATCCCATTGATTCAGCCTTTTCAATTTTCTTGAAATAAATTACCATATGGTAATTGCAAATTTTTCCATGTGGGGAATAAGGTGATTTATTGTGACCTTTGAATGAATTTTTAGGTCAAATTTTAATTTGTGTCTATTTTATTTTCTTGAGTTAACATTGTAAGATAGTTCTTCAAGAATTCCATGGAGAAATATATCAACGAGACAGTTAATTGAGGTAAACTTGTGAAATGAATACTCATAGAAAACCTAGTCAATTAATCTTCAGCTGAGGTAGAATTTGGTCATAACACAATGACTTAAAAATTTATATGGATGAAGAATACTTGAGAAGATTTGAAATTTTTCAATCTCAAGACAATTAATCAACTTCAGGATCATAAATTAGATATTAAAAGTGATCATAATCCATAGCAATAAGTCCACATAAAAAGTTACATTCTAGAAAGAACTTTATATGAGAATAGTTTGATCATAGAAATTTCTACACTCTTTATATTCAAGTAGTGTGAAGGACTAACAAAATCACCTAAACTACATCTTTACAATCTAATCATTCCTAATAAACTTCCCAAATTACATCTTTATTAAAAGAGTTTGTCAATAATCTGAAATAATAAGTCCCTTCTTAATTATAAATAACCATCTAGATCTTCTTAATTCCATGAACTTTTCTTGTTTCAAACGACCCTAAACCAAAAAGGAGAATATTGAAAAGATAATGGAAGATTTAGAGCCAGCATCTCTCTTGAAGATTACAATGTTCCATATTTAAAAGCGTTCATGCTGAAGAAAATTTTTTTATGGAAAGTAAATAAAGTTGTCAATCTGAATGCATTAATACCTCTAGATAATCTATGGCAAAGAAATCGATTTCCACTTAATGGCCTGCCAAGATTATTCTTGATAGCTTCCTTAGGCCTACAAGTTCAAGTTTTATTTATTGATTTTTAATAGAATATTTTTCATACTAGAACATTCAAGAAATCCATTCACTTGACTCAACAACTACATCATTTTCAACAACAAAGAAGTTAATTATTTTCAAAAAATAGTATCATTTTGGCGCTTTATCTTTTCTTTCATCGAATTATTATTGAATGCCTTTAATCATGCCAATTTGTCTTACTTATGAAAAATGAATGACTTTTTTATGTTAAAGTTTTCAACTCCAAGCCACATAATCACTAGAAATCAAAATAAAAAAAATTTACCATGGCTTTAACAACTAAGTCTATTTACCAGCTTGGCTTTAACAAACTTGTTTCAAGAACTTACATTTTTCCTTGTTGATTAAGAAAACCTGTCTATTGGGAAATTTTGTTGGAAGCCAATAGATAGAGGGGATGGTAATAGAGGAAAATCAATGGAGGAGTAGAAGGTTTTTTTGTTTTTAGCAAGAGTTTCTTCTCACTTTTCCTCTCTCCCATGTCTTTATCATTTGTGTGCATGAATGAGTTCCTTGGAAGCACTTCATTTATGTCATTGTATGTTCTTCTCCTCTCCTCATGCAAAACCTACAAGTGATAAATTTCATGGCCAAATTTAAGAAGTTTTTGAGTGATTGTTGTGGGGCTCTTTGTTGTCAGGTTCTTTGTATCTTAGAGAACATGTAAGTTTTTTTATTTGAAATTTGTATGTTTTAATGGCGAATAGAGTTAGTGAAAATTTTTCCCAACTATCCACAACTCCATTTAATGGAGAGAAGTAAGAGTTTTGGAGTAAGAGGATTAAGGCATTTTTAAGTCACTTTGGAATTATGGAATGTTGTTAGTGATGGTTATGTTGAAGATGAGACAAGGTGCTATGAGATAAGAGAATTAAATAGGAAGAATGCAAAGTTGATATTTGTATTAAACTAATCAACTTTTGATGAAGTATATCCTAAAATTTTTGCTGCAAAAGCATCTTATGCGCATGGAATATCTTGAAAAAGAGATTCCATGGAGAAGAGAAAATTATGATGGTAATAGTTAAAAAACTTAGAAGAGAATTTGGAACCTTAAATTTGAAAGGTGGAGAAAGTATTTGACACTATTTTTGTAGAGTGTCTACTCTTGTAATAGAGATATAAAGCAATGGTGAAAAAGTATTTGAGAGAAAATTTGCAGAGAAGATATTGAGGAGCCTTCCAAAAAAATGTTATTATGTAATTCTTTCCATTCAAGACGAAAATGATCTATCAACATACACACAAAACACGTTTATGGGATTGTAGAATTCTCATGAAGAAAGGAAGAAGAATGTTCATGAAAAATTGTTAGAACAAGCATTCCAAATGAAAGCTCAAGTTCTGAAAGGTCAAGCAGCTCAACTTGGTAGGGGACATGGACATAGAAGTAAGATTTGAGTTAGACATAGAAATAATATTTTTTTTGTGGACATGGTCGAGGAAGATTTGATCAAAGAAATCAAGGAAGAGACAAAAGTAGTCCAATAGATGGACATCAATATGGTTGAGGAGAAC
The DNA here is from genome assembly GCA_024174645.1 of Lemna minuta. Taxonomy (NCBI): domain Eukaryota; kingdom Viridiplantae; phylum Streptophyta; class Magnoliopsida; order Alismatales; family Araceae; genus Lemna; species Lemna minuta. Next base: position 2,707,573 of record CM044102.1, on the reverse strand, counting down.
AACATGGACATTTATTTGGAAAAATCTATGCCTAATGTTGTTTATATACTCAATTTTTATCCCACAAAGGTTATGAGGAACCTTACCTCGCATGAAGTATGGTTTCATTGGAAACCTAATGTTACTCACTTAAAAGTGCAAAATGCATAGCATATATGTATGATGATCTCCATTACACCTGTTTTCCGTCACCGTTGTGTATCAATTTCATGCAATAAAATTTATATTTCCTTACTTAGTAGAGTTTATGCAAGGGTCAAATCCACAAGGAGCTGAGATGATGAGATTAGATGTTCAAACAAAAACTAAAATCGTGAAAAGAAGCATGAGCATTCTTAATCTTATCGTTTACTTAAGAATGAGCACTACCCCAAGGATGTCTCATAAAATGCAATTTTAACATGCAATTGTATGATTATTAATGTAAATTAAGGCATCCAACATTCCATTCTTATGCATGTTCTCATATTTTGAGAGCATATATATGATTTCATTCAATTTTAAGTTATAATCTCAAAATGCATTATTTTAGGGATAATTATGCATTTTTAATAATATATTTTAGAGTATATTATTCTCATCTATATTTGAGATTATAATTGGGTTTTAATGTAAAATAATAAGAGAAAACACTTTTTCTATACTCACTTATTTTTCTAAGTTTTAATTTCTGATATAAGACGGGGTGTGAATAACCCTCATGCCTAATCAATGGGACTGAGGATGACTAAAGATAGTGTGGTCAAACCTAATCTACGGGTAGGCGAGTCCTAGACCCTAAGTATGAGACCTAACATAAACCTAAGTACCGGCAGGCGTCCCAATCAGCGGAGTCGACTCCGGGTGACCCGGGGAAACTCGCAATGATAGATAGGGTGAGATCCTCTCGATCCACGTCCGGAGGCGTGGAAGTCGCTCATCGTGGAGTAGCCAAGAGGCTGCAGCCCACGCTCGGTACCGGACCTGACGTACGCGTCAGAAGTCTCAAACCTATACTTGTACTATCATATCTACGTTGTCCGACGGCAGTGGAGACGAGTAAAGGAGACGCTTCGAAAAGGAATTAAACTTTAAAGTGAGGGGTGAAGCTAACCTGCGGGGCGGGGTGCCCAGAGGGTCGTGGCGTACTAGAGTCTCGCTCGTACACGACACGGACAGTCAGCGGAATTGAGGCCGGATCGAGTGATGTCGATGAGGGCAGTCAACAAAGCACGAAAATGCTGCGAACACTCGGGGGCGACCAGACGGCAGGGCACGGGGAAGGAAGATTCCACCTGAGGAGCGTGACTGGTGGGGCGAATGCGTGTGCAGGCGAGGACAGAGACAGTGGGCTCGGGCTTGATTCGGGCCGGGTGTTGGCGTGAGCAGTAGACGCGATCTCGCCAGGCGCGTGCGTGGCCAGTCCTGGGGAAGGCAATGCCGGCAATAACGTGCTCCTAGGTTGACCACGGTCTGGGTTGACCACGGTCTGGGTTGACCATAGGGCGTCCCGGGCTCGGGGATGAGGATGCAGCGGCACTGTCTGGGAGGAGGGGCGCCGAGGAGAGACAGATCAGCAGCCGAACCGCGCGATGGGTTGAACTCAGCACTTCCACAGTTGAGCTCAGTGAGGCGGCGGGAGGGATTCAGCCGGGCAGGATCGAGGTGGCAGATTGAAGACGTAGAATCGGGCGTGATTTCGTAATTCTCGCGAGTGCGAGAAGTTGCGAATTTCATGCTCCGGCTTCGAGACGTCGGGGAGTCGGGAACACCCAAATTCGTTAATTTAGGAAGGGGGGTTGGCGCAGGAATGGAATCGGGGAAGGCGGAAGGAGAGAGCGGGGGAAGGGGGGGGTCAGGAAGAGAGAAAGGTCGTTCAACGGCGTGGAGCGACTCGGCTGGGGAAAAGGAATTAGTAGGCGTCGGGTTTGGGAAGATTCCGAGGGGTGGAAGTCGAAGAAGGAGGGGAGGGGATGTGGCTGGACGAGGGAATAATGGTGGAGGGTCGTTCGGCGGTATGGAGGGGTGTTCTGTGGATAGAGAATTGCGGAATTTGGGATGCGTGAGGAAATTCGATGGCGTGATCAGCTGGCTCGCGGCCGGGTGGAGTCGCGGCGAATTGAATTCCGCGGGGAAATCAATTTCCGCGGAATTCTGGAGGGATGAAGCCAGTAACGCTGGAGGGAGGGAGGGCCTGGAGGTATGTCGCGAGATGCAGGAATTGCGGGAAGATTGGAAGGACAGGTGGGGTAGATTTCGGGAGGGCGACGGAGGAATTTTCTCAAGGCTTGCCTCATGGAAATTCTTGGGTAGAGGGAGGCGTAGGTGATGGTCGGTGGAGATGGGAGCGGGATTGAATCGCTCGGGAGTTGTAGATTAGGGGACGCGCGGGGTCGTGATGCGAAGGGAAAGTTGCGCATAGGACGTGGAGGGGATGTTGGCGTTCGTCAGAACAGGGGGGAGGCTTGGCTGGTTAGAGGATTCGCGAACGAATAGAGAGGAATGCCGAGAGGATTGGAGGCGCAGGGTGATTCAGGGGAATTGCGGGAAATCGGAATTTGCAGGGATGATGGAATTTGTGGAGGGGAGCGATTGAGCGACGAGGGAAGGTGGGTGAAATTGCAGGAAGTCGGATTCCGATCGATGGTGAGGGAGAGCGATTGATGGTCGTGAGGAAATTTGGGAAGAGGAAGAGCTTGGTCGCGGGAGAGAGTTGAGCTGGGCAATCGGCGAGGGTGACTAGGGGTTGAGTGGTGGAGGGGGGGGGGACGGAAATTTGGGATCTGCAGGAATGATCTCCGGACAGGGAGAGATTCCAAAATTGGGGAAGAGGTGGAGATCGTGGGTTCAAGTTGGATTTTGGGTGGCGCGTGGCATCTGGAGGGGAGATCGGAATGGGATGGGGAGGGTGTGTAGGTGACGGTGGTGGTGAAGGAGGTGTTCGGGATGGGAGAAATCGGGAAGGTGCGACGGGGATGCGGGAATCGCAGGGGGAGAAAGTGGACAAGACGGCGGAAGCGTCGGACAGGGAAGGTGGAGATTTCGGTGGTGCGCAGGGGAAGGATGCGGAAGGTGTATGAGGGGAAGTTCTTGCACAGAGCGGTGGAGATGGTGGAGGAACTGCATAGGAGATGCAGCAGGGGAGGACTATCGTGGGTTGAAGATGAACGGGAGGAAGTGCGATGGGGGGAAGTGGAGCGGAACGTGGAGAGGAAGATGGAGATGATGGCGGTGTGGCGGTCCGGAGGCGGCGGCGACCTGAGGTGGCGGCGGCGTCAGCGGCTTGCGGACGGCGGCATCGCGATGATAGTGGAGAAGAACCCGTGGCCGGGGGCAAGGAGTGGCGGCGGTCATTGCGGCGGCGGCGACAGCGGCACGGATGCGTGCGGCGGCGGCTGCGGCGAATGCGGCGGCGGCGGCGGCGGCGGCGGCGGTTGGACTCCTTCCCCGGCCTTCCTTGAGCAGCCACTTGAGAGGGAGATCACTCCTTTCTTTCTTCAAATGACAGGTAGGGTTTGTGGGGGGTCCCTTCCCCTCTTATAGAGCCCATAATGGGCCTAGAGGGGAAAGGGCCCACTTGAGGCCCACAACCCAACACCTAAAAATACTCATAGAAAAATAAAGGTCCACAAAGAGAAAGGGCTTCACAAATGGGATCCCGAAAAAGGGAAGAACCCACCCGAAAACCTAAAAGTGAGAGGGAAATAAACGAGGACCCGCTTAAACACGTGCGGGTCAAAAGTTCATAATAAAGAAATAAAGATAAGCGGATAGATCCGTGCGCGCAAAAGGGCTCCTCCGGCGTCGTGGTATCGTGTCTTGGTGGCGACGGGGGTCGTACTCTACCCATTTCTAAGAGAAATGAGAACTTTATTTTTAAATAGAACTTTATTCTCATGTTATTTAATAATTTAATTTGTTTAGAATGATAGATAATTTAATCTATGATCTAACAAAATAAATTTAGATTAATTTGGAGTTATATTTTAAAAGATATGAATTTTTAATTTTTTAAGGATTTTTTTGAAATTTTTTCAAATTTTTCTGAATTTATTTTGGATTTATTCGAATTTTTAAAAAAACAAAAAATTGATTTTTAATGCGTTCTCACATGGCAACTGACATGGCGCAAACAAAATAGCTGCACCATGTGGCGGCATATGAGAATGTCACGTGTCACACATATGTGCGCGCGTGTGTGAGTGTGTGTGTGTGCGCGTGTGTGCACCTATGTGTGATTAATGAGAATAAGCACCCTTTTCTAGGATTTTTGCTAACTTATTAATCACACATTTCTTTTATACACTGGTTCGCCTCAGGTTTGTCATTTTATAAATCTTTTTTGTTTATTATATCGTAGGCGACGTCGCACAATCTAGAGCATTTGATTCGCGCACTAAATTGAAACCGTCCATCGTCACTTAAGTCGGGGTACGCATTCAGATTGGACGACAATTCGTATTCTAAATGTTTTTATCTTAGTCTTTTATCAGATGAGTTATAATGGCAGAGATAAAATGCACCTGATGGACTTATGTGGATGCGTGTCGACATCTGAGGTGTTCGATGAAAATCGAATGGCAAGTGTTACGTGACGATTCAATTTCACGCGAACATGTGACTTCATCTAGGCGCTCCATTTCAAATCGGATGGATGTGACTGAAAGATAACAATTCGCAACTTGGAGTTTCATCTAAGTCATTAATCAAAGATGAAATGCCAAATCTGATAGTTTTGCCCAAATTTGCCTATTGATACAAATGTTCTTTGACGAAAATTGTATTCTTTGATATTTTTAGTAATCAAATTATATAGATACCACCCTCCTTGAATATCTCTCACTCTTGTTCTTTTTCTAGACTTATTTCCATGTCCACGGAGTGGTTGAAAGGGAGATTGCATCGAAAGAATAGGGAAAATTCACCTCTTGAATGCCGACCATCATCTTCAAAATCACTAAATGAAAAGCCGTTGATCAGGTGATCAATTGGATCATTTTGATTGCTATCTCGGGTTAAATTATGTGTCTTCCTCCTAATCTTTCTTCCTGTTTCATTATATTATAATTTAGAATCGTAGGTTAGGTTAATTTTAGATTTTATTTCAGATTCCTCTTTGATTTCTTCGTGAAGCATGATCCAAATCAAGAAATTTTTTATTCTATGGTTCATCTTTGAGTTCTCTTTCCAAATCTATCAAAATCCCTAATTTCTCACCTAATTGCATTGTCTGATTTGATCAAATTTTAAAATATACCTTGAAAATACCTTAATTCTCTGTACCTTCGACCTTTATTCAGCTCTATTCTATCTAATTCATGATTATTTCTCTAAATTGGTGAGTTTGGTAAATTTTATGGCGCTTATCTGCATGTTTTCAACAACTACGTGGATTCGCTTCGTCAAATGGTGCGTTGTCGAGGATTTTGACTTGGTCTATTTTTAATTTTTCATTTTCTTTCTTTATTTTGACATGCATCGATCCTATATTAAGTGATCCAAAGTAGAAATCGATCTTTGAGATCCTTAATTCGATAAGAACAAGTGATTTTGGCCCCTTTTCTAAAGATTATGGGCGATCATTTTTCAAAATCACGTTAAGAAAGCGTAACTCTTACAGAAACCGACACATAGCTATGACCATTGTCATTATTTGATAATTATAATTATATATACATTTATTATTTTTATGAGGCGCTATTCAACTAGAAAACATGTTCTAATGCCTTTTGAAGATGAAATTTATCGTAAAGGATTCCCAATTCGATGTAATCTTAAGTAATTTTTGCTTTTCTAAGGATTACAGTCTATTGCTCACAAGTATTGTTTTGAGAGGGCTGAGCTCTCACGGAATCACGCACGACTTGTTTTTTAATCATTGTTGATTTTTATATTGAAATTCACGATCCTATCCGAAAAGCCTATTTTACTAGGGATATTTAGAGTTTTTCGTAGTCCTAGGCCACATCGAATCTTTGCTCTGCATAGACTTATGGTATGATAGACTCGAAGTAATTTGAATTGCAACCGCTCAATCCATAGAAATTTTTCTAGAAAATATATCTATATTTCTCTATATATATACATATAATATATATATATATATATATTTATATTACCTCCAATTAAGTTGTGATTGCATGAATCTAATTGGATGACATGATTTGAGTTTCATGCATAAATTTTTCAATTTCACTTTCAAACCATATCGTATAATGATCTATCTATTTAAAATAAGAATTCTTATGGTTTGGATATTGAGGAATTTTTTTATCATGCATCAAGTTTTGATTCATAACAACTATATGATTTTTTCAAGAAGATGAGCTTAAATGAGTCTAGCTGAAGATGTTACACTTAGTGCTTATTGGGAGGAAACCCAACGTTATCCTTTTTTGTGTTTTTACTTTTAGTTTTTTTTAGAATAAAAAATTTGTCAAAGAACTACATTATCAGGGGTGCAGGCGCAAAAAATCCTATGAACAAGGATCAAAAATCCTAAATGAGCTTTTCTAAACCCTTTCTCCTCACCACATTTTGTTATCTTTTTCATGCCATGATCGATATTGTTGCCATATTTTTCATTAACATAATGATTTCATTGAGGACAATGAAGATATTAATTTGGGGTGAGGACTTAGAAAAAATTAACTTTTCTAAATTTTTAAAATTCTAAATTCAAAAAACTCCTATTTTCCACATTTTTAACACTCTTCTCCACCTTAGAAGTCTAGAAAGTTTGATATCTTGTCTACTACGGATGTAGAAGTAAGGGCCTTATAGCCCAGACGTTTACATTTTCAGTTATAAAGCTAAGTGATCTAGAGAAACCATGGGATTATTTATAGTGGTTCACTTATTTGGGGTTGGGTATCTAATGGGCACCGAGGAAAAATGAGTTATCAGAAGGTTAAAGTGCCATGGGATTGAAATAGAGAGATTTTGAGTGAAGTTCAAGCAAAAATTCATATCCCCTACCTTACATCAGCCTCACTTATGAAAATCACACTCCTAAGTGACTCACACATTAATCACATCTCTTCCACATTTCGCTTACATGTACGTATCCCTTCAGAAATTATACTTCACATTTTTGCAGACTCTCTTCAAAACTCAATGAAACAACTCCTCCATATCCTTATATCATGTAATTCTTTTAAAATTTTTAAGAATCATTAAATACACAAATAAAGAAAGAAAGAAGGAAAAAGCAAGGAGAAAAAGAAAAAGAGAGAAATAAGACGAAGTGAAAAGAAGGAGAATAACTTAGGGAATATCTTCTCTTCTTCTACCACCATCTCTACCATTCCTATCTATCCTTATCATCCATCATCATCTACATCATTTGGGAGTTAAATTATCATAAGTGGTACAACCTTTGCTTTTTAAAAAAAAATCATTTTGTTTACATCCATATTTGCTTTTAACCACTTCATTACTTTAGATAGAGAGTCTTTTTATTTCCTTCAGGCCCTGATGAAACGAATATGCGAGGTCATTGAAAAAATGTGGATACGCATCAAAATAATTTCCAAACTCACCAATTTAAAGAAATAATCATGAATTAAGGAGTATAGTGGTGAATAAGGGTCGAATCCATAGAGAATTAAAGTATTTTGTTATGTATTCTTTGAAATTCGATCAAATTGGACAATCAAAAGAGGTGAGAAATTAGAAATTTTGATATTTTTAGAAAGATAACTCGAAGGCAAAGCCACAAAATCAAAAATGACCAAATTGGGATCAAGATTTGAGGAGAAATCAATGAGCGAAAATTAGATAGAAATTCGAATCGCGAAGAGAGAGAAAACAGAAATTAAAAACAAATTTGACTTAATCTATGATTCGAAATTGAAATCTAATGTTATAGGAAGAAATATTAGGATGAAAATAAGATTTCTAAGCTAATATAGTGCTTGAATTGATCCATTTTCTTGATGGATCAGAGGCTTTTCATTGCGTGAATTTGAAGACGATTATTGGCATTCAAGAATCTCTTTCTCCCTATTCTCTCAACAAAATCTCACTTTCAAACACTCCTTGGACGCAGAAATGAGTTTAGAAGCAAAGGGAAGTAAGAGATTTAAGGATTGTGGTGTCTAGACAGTTCAGTTACTCAAAAAACCCAAGAATAATTTATATTATCGAAGAGCATCTCAATTTATAGGAAGAATTAGGCGTAACCGTTGGACCGGCATTTAATCTTCGATCAATGGCTTTGATGAAATGCATATATGCAATTTTTTACGCTTAATTTGAGTTCTTTTGATCGGAGATGAACATCCGAGATTTTTGCCACGTCGCACATGAAGAAGAAACGTGTGTAACGCTCGCCGTCTAATCTTCATCTAATGCTACAGATGAGTTTTGTCAGTTTTAATCGCAGCCGTTATAACTCCTTCGATGAATGGCTGAGATTAAATTGTTTTAAAAGAATTTGCTGATGAACCAGAGTGTGCCATGACGAATTCAGACCGCGGTCTCGTGTCAAAACAAAGTCCAAACTTACCAATTTAGTGAAAATATCTCAAATTGAGTGGGTATAATGGTAAATATGGGTCGAATCCACAAGGAATTAGGGAAATTTCGGATGATCTCTTTGAATTTGATCATATCGGATGATGAATTGATGATAGAAATTAGGGAAAATGGTAGATTATGAAAGAGAACTTCAAGACGATTCCACGGAATACAAAATCATCGAATTTGACTTTAATTTCGCGGAGAAATTGAAGATGGAAGTGAGGGATGATTTTTGAAACTTTAAATCGCGAATTAACCAAAAATCTAAACTAAATTAAACTCAATTCCTAATCTAAACGAAAATTAAATGGTAATAAACAATAGATTAGTAAAAGCCGCTTCCACTAACCCACAATTGCGATTGGAATAACCCAGTTAATCGCCGGAATCAATGCTTTTCATAAGAAATCCAAAAATCATGATCGTTGAGTTCAAGCATCGATTTCTTCCTCGTCTTTCGCTCAAATCTTGATCCTAAGCACTCCGTGGATGCGGAATTAAGTCTAGAAGAGGTTAGGATCAAGAAATTCAAGAAATTTGATATCTAAACAGATCAATTTTATTCATTTGCTCTCGAATGCTTTACAAATCAGAAGAACATCTCAATTTATAGGGTATTTAGGCTTAACCCTCCAATCAAATTGATTAACAGCTCTGATGAAACGGTCCATCGCAAACTGTTACCGTTAAGTCGCGGCCATTTGATTGCGGATGGACGCTTGAGATGAAGCCACGTCGATGTGTGTTATAAAATGCATCAAAACCGTCGTTGTTGGATTGCGACCTGACGCTCTTGATGCATTTCCGTGCATTTAATCTCCACCGTTATAACTTGTACGATCAACAGTGCAGATTAGATGCAATTGGTGATCCCCGATTAAAGCCACGTGTGTCCATCGGATTTAACTGAAGATCAGCGGTCGATATCGCACGCGCGATCGGATGTCCCACACGTCGCCACGTCGCCTCCTCATCGAGATCGTTGATCCGATCGATCGGACGGCTTTGATTTTGCCACGTCACCTGCACGCTTTAAATATTCTGAAAATTTGATTTTAAATTTAAAAAATCAATTTTTAATTCTGAAAATCCTTAGAAATTCATTTATAATTCATAAAAATTTAGAAAAATTCTGGAAAAATCCCTAAAAATTAGAAAATTCATAAATATTAAAATATAACTCCAAATTAATTGTAATTTCTTTTATTTGATCAGAAATTTAATTATCTATCATTCTAAAAAGTTAAAATTAATAAATAACAAGAGTTTTAATTTATTTTTCAAAAATACATTTACTTCTTTAAGATTTTAACTTTACAAAATGAAGTAAATCTTTATAAAAATGATTACTCTCATTATTTAACTTTGAAAACTATTTATAATCTCAAGTAAAGATATGTTATTAAATTATTTATATTTTATTCATCATAATTAACAATAATTTAAAGTATTTTGAGATTATAATGACTTTTTCATAGAATGGTAGATAAATACTCATTAAATATGATAATATGCATAGGAATGAAAGCTTTTATGTTTAAATATGCATCTATAATCATGTATTATCATGTATAATTAACATGTTATCATGCCACCTACCCATTCACATAAATGATGATCGACGATCGCAACTAAATCTCGCGATCGGATGCTCCACCTAACCACATCATTTACGCATATTAAAAAAAGATAGTCCCACATGACATAAATTAAGGAAATCCGACGGGTCTGTAAGGTGTATATATCTAGAGAGATAGCGTTATGATGGAAAAGGATGTTTAATCTCTCTAATTACACTCGCACCCACATGCGCACACACACACACGCTCACACACACATACGTGTGCGCCATGTAACGCATTCATATGCCGCCACATTCCAACGCTCCCCCTTTTTGCTCACACCACTTCAATTGTCACGTCAGCACATGATGAAATTTGATATTCTTTATTCTTTTTAATTCAAAATAAATCCAAATAAATTCAAAAAAAATCAGAAAAATTCCAGAAAAAATCCCTAAAAATTAAAAAATTCATATCTTTTAAAATATAACTCCAAATTAATCCAAATTTATGTCATTAGATCAGAAATTAAATTATCTATCATTCTAAAAATTCAAATTCAATAAATAAAAAGAGAATAAATTTTTATTTTAAAAATATATCCATTTAAAACGAGTGTATAAAAAGTATTTTCTCTTATTATTTAACATTAAAACATAATTATAATCTTAAATAAAAATGGGGATAATCTAATCTTAAAAATATTTCTCTTGTTTTATCATAGTTATCCCTAAATTAGTGCATTTTGATATTATAACTTCATTTTCACATAATGCTGGATAAACACTCAAAAATATAATAACATAAATTAGAATGGAATGTTTTATGCCTTAATTTCCATTAATAATCATATTTTTCATGTATAATTTTCATTTTATCAGCCACCTCAGACGTTGCACTCTTTATAGGAGGTAGATGAGTTGAAGGGAATTCTATCATTTCATGAAATTTTAAGTTATAATCTCAAAATATATTATTTTAGGGATAATTATGTATTTTTCAAAATATATTTTAGAGTCGATTATTTCAATCTATATTTGAGATTATACTTAGGTTTTAATATTAAATAATGAGAGAAAATAGTTTTTGTATACTCATTTATTTTTTCTACATTTTAATTTCTAACAGAAATGAGTGTACTTTTTAAATAAAAGTTTATTCTCTTGTTGTTGAAATAATTTGTCTTTTTAGAATGATAGATAATTTAATTTACAATCCAACAAAATAAATTTGGATTAATGTGGAGTTAGATTTTGAAAGATATGAATTTTCTCATTTTTAGAGATTTTTCTAGAATTTTTCAAAATTTATTTTTGATTTATTTGGATTTTAAAAAAATAAAAAAAATTCATATTTTATGTGCACTGATATGGCAGCTGACGTGGCACAGACAAAATAGCGGCATCACGTGGCAGTATATGAGAACGACACGTGTCACATACATGTGCGCGCATGTGTGAGTGCATTTGTGTGCGCGTTTGTGTGATTAATGAGAATAAGCACCCTTTTTCAGAATTTTTGCTAACTCATTAACCGCACATGCCTTTTATACTCTGATCTCACCTCAATTTTTGTCATTTGGGACTATCTTTTTGTTTGTTTTTATCGTAGGTGACGTGGCACAATCTGGAGCATTAGATTCATGCATAAAATTGAAATTGTCAATCGTCACTTAAGTTGGGGGTACGCGGCGGCGCATTCAGATTGGACGACAATTCGTATTTTAAATATTTTAATCTTAACCATTTATCTGATGAATTATAACGGCTGAGATAAAATGCACATAATGGACTTCTAGTGGCGTGTGGTGACATTTGAGGCATTCAATGAAGATCAAACGGCAGGCGTTACACAACGATTCAAGTTCACGTGAACACGTGGCTTCATCTAGGTGCTCTATTTTGGATTGGATGGATGTGACTTAAAGAGAGTTATTCATAGCCTCGCGTTTCATCTCAACCATTAATCAAAGAGGAAACGCCAAATCTGACGGTTACACCCAAATTTACCTATTTATACGAATGTTCTTCGACGAAAATTATATTCTCGGATACTTTGAGTAATTGAATTGTCTAGATACCACTATCCTTGAATCTCTCGCTTTATTCTTCTAGACTCATTTCCGCATCCACAGAGTAGTTGAAAGTGAGATTTTGTCGAAAGAATAGAGAGAATTCACCTCTTTAATGCCGATGATCATCTTCAAAATTACAGAATGAAAAGCCTTTGATCTGAAGATCAATTGGATCATTTTGATCATTATCTCGGGTTAGATTATGTGTTTTCCTGCTAATCTTTCGTCCTGTTTCATTATTTTATAATTAATAATCGTAGATAAGGTTAATTTGGTATTGTATTTCGGATTTCTCTCTCTTCGCATTCGAAAATTTTTACATACTTTGCTCTTTGATTTCTTCGCGAATCTTGATCCAAATCGAGTGATTTTCTGATTCTGTGGATTCGTCTTTGAGTTCTATTTCCAAACCTATCTCCATAATTTCTCACCTCATTTCATCATCTGATTTGATCGAATTTTAAAGAATGCCTTGAAAATACCTTAATTCTTTCGTGGATTCGACCCATATTCACCGCTAGACTATCTAATTCGTGATTATTTCTCTAAATTGATGAGTTTGGTAAATATTTTGACACTTATCTGTGTGTTTTCAATGACCGAGTGGATTCCCTTTGTCAATGTCCAAGGGTATCATCACCTCCTCAAGGAGGTTATCCTAACCCTTAATGTGGTGGCCCAACCCCTTTCTAAAGAATGAGTCTCATCTCTTTAAAAAGAGGTAATAACGTCGCTTCTTAAGAACATGAGCCCCACCTCCTCAAAAGGTGACACCCAAATTTTTCCTAATGAGGAGGACGTCCCCCTTAAGAGGGTGACCTCCAATTGATTTATAAATATAAAATCATTTAATATAAAACTATTTTAATATATTTTGTTCAACATTCCCTAAAAGTAGAAAAAATTGACCAACTTTGACATACCTTGACTTAGCTTAGTAAAGTGGTTGCCCCAAAAAGGATAGGATGATCTCTTTAATTCTTTAAAAGATAAATTTGATCACTTTTGACCTCTCTTCATACCTTTGACCACTTTGACCCTTAATTACACCCTTTGGCTTTTGAAATTTAGAGTTCACTTAGCCCTAACAATGATGAAGAACTCATTTTGTCCTCTCTTCCATTGCAATTTTGTGTCCATGTATTTTCATATGTTTTCCTATGTCGTTGCATCCAAAAAAATCATAAAAATATGAGAATTCAACCTCTTGACTTTCAAAGAAGTTAAATGGGATAAGTCTCAAGATATAAAAATCAAAGGAATGATGCAATGATGAGATATATTTATATTTATACATAATCAGAAACTAATTAGATGCAATGTAAGTACATGAGTGGAGTAACATGATGAATTCAAAAATGTTATAAAAATATGATAATGTGCATCGTATTAGAAATAATTATACATTAAAATATGTTTAATGATAAATATGTATCATTATAAGAATTATACATTGTAATGATGAAAATGAACGTGTCAAATGACGCATTATCAATATATTATTTGATGTAAATGATTAAGGCAAGATCAGTAAGAAGAGTGAGATGTGTAATTGTATTAGACATAACAATGAAAGCAAAGGATATCAGTTTTTTATTACAAAGAGAAGGAAGTTGATAATTAGCAGAGATGTTACTTGTTATGAGTCAAGCTACTAGAATTGGGATGAGATTTCTATGAAGGAGAAAATTAAAAGTACAAGTCAAGGAGTTAAGTGTGAGCCTATATCCTTAGGAGAGTTTTCTTCTTTTCATCAGTCACCACCAAGAACAAAGATATACTCTCTTAAAAGTATTTATGACATTTATGATTTTTTAATATGTGTCTTAAAGGCCTGAGAACCAATGAGTGGAGAAGAATCACAAGATAACGAAAGAATGGAGAAAGTGCAATGCAAGAAGAAATTGATGCTATTGAAGAAATGCGAGTTAGGAATTAGTTTGATTAGCCTATTTCTTGTAATTCAACACGACTTATATGGATTTATGAGTTGAAGTATAATCTTGATGGGTGGCTAAAGGTTATGCTCATCAATGTGGTGTTGATTATTTTAAGATGCTTTTCTCCAATGGCAACATTTGAGATGCTACAAATGTTATTATCTATTTCTAATTAGATAGAATGGAAGGTTTATCAACTTGATGTTAAGTCAGCTTTCAAAAATAGTTATTCAGATGAAGATTTTGTATATTAAACAACCTGAAGGTTTTGTCATGGAAGGCAATGAAGACATATCTTATAAATAGAAGATAACATTATTTGGGTTGAAGCAAGAATTTAGACTATGATATGAGATATTACATTCGTAACTTAGTGAAAACTGTTTCAAAGAAGTGAGAGTGAGCAAAATCTTTACATCAAGAAGAAAGATAGTTATATTCTCATCACTTTTATTTAGGTGGATGATATATCTACGTTAATCATGTCCTAGGTTCATCTCAATATCTCATTGATGAGTTTAAATTGTCCATGATGTTAAAATTTGATATGAAAAATTCAGGTGTGCTCCATTATTTACTTTGGTCTTGAAGCTTATCAAAGTAATCATGGCATTTTTTTCTCCTAAGAAGTATATTTTGGAAATGTTTCAAGAATTCGGACATTTTGGATTTTAAGACAGTTTCTATTCTCCTAAAAACGAGTGAAAACTTGTGCAATAATGAGGGGACATCTAAGATAGATAAACAACTTCTTTAGAAGAATATTTGAAATTTTAGTATGTTTAATACATTTAAGACTGGACATTATGTTTTTTCCTATTATGGTATCAAGGTTTATGCATTGTCCTCCACATCATCACTTGGAGCTCTAATGAGGATACTTAGATATATTTGTGAAACTATGGCTGTTGGAGTATATTATCACAAGGTTCAAGATTGTAATTTGTTTGGATATTCAAATAGTGATTGTAATGGATTGTGTGATAAGAGAAAGATCACTTTGAACATGTATTTAAATTTAGAGTCAAGTGAAGTAGTTGGGACCGCAAAAAATCAACAGACAATGCCTTTACCAACGTTATGAGTATATTTCAGTATTATGTTTGGCAAAACAATCTACTTGGATGAGAAGAATTATGCAAGAATTGAATTTTGCAGGATCAAATGCAACAGCAATCTATTGTGACAACAAGTCAACTATATCAAAGACAAAGAATCCGGTGATAGAACTCCATTATCATTTTATTAGAGATCAATTTATTTCAAGTACTCTTGAAGCTAAGTTTTGCTCAAAAAGAGGATCGAATTTCTGATGGATTTACTAAAAGCTTTGAATTATGCGTCTTCTGTCGAGTTTCGAAAGCTTTTTGGTGTCAATTGAAAGTGTTAAAGTTCGATGCTTCAGCTGCTAGCCACATTAGCTCTAGAAGATAGAATAAAAGGATTTCACCTGACTTGCCCCTTTATTGACTTTGACTTAATCGACTTATCTTTTTTCTTATGGACTAGTAAAACCTTTCTATTCGGTCATTTTCTGGAAATGTAAACCTATGAAGAGATGCGATTGTAATCAAGCCTATTAATGAAGAGTAGAAGGTTTTTTTTCTTGCGTTTAATGAAATTTTCTTCTCTCTTTTCCTCTCTACCATGTCTTCATCATCTGTGAGCTGCTTGGAAAGCACTTTATTCATGCTCGTGAGAGTTATTCTCCTCTCCTCTTATTATGATTACTTTATTATGATAACAAGATCGCGGACTCGAAGATCCAGTCTCGTTTTTTACCCTCGGAGGTGAATACAATTAGCTGCATCCCCCCGCCGCGAACCCGATCCTCTTCAGGACGTTATCGTAGGTGACCTCCGCCGTCGCCTGCTGAACGTTGCCGATGATTCCGATATCGGTGGAGGCGGAATTTCCGGCGAACGCCAGGCAGACCTGCGTGGAGCGGATGACGTAGAACACCCCCGTCCCCGGCACCGTGTAGTCATATCCGGTGTACTGAAGCTTGATTATCGGATACGTCACAGTCGCAAAAATTGCTGAAGTTGTAGCAGGTGTCTAGTATGCTGTAACCCTGCACTAGTGGGTACTTCGTCATGGCTGCCTTGAAGGCTGTCCTGAGCGCGCTGTACGCCGCAGGCGGTAAGCGCGTGATCACCGTCCCGGAGTCGATGATCGTCCCAGGAGCCTGGAACGTTGCCGGGGTGATGGCCAGTTTCGTTCCACCTACGGTAATTCCCACAAGATCGATGAAGTATAGAGAGGGCGCTTTCGAATTGGTAAGCATAGCCGTGTAACCAGGAGTTTTCACAGGGCTTTCCGAGGTTGAGATAGCCGGTGGCGCTGCTCGTGGAAGGGAGGCAGTAGGAGAAGACATTCCCGTAGGTTGGAGCCAGCTGCGAGTTAAGCGAATAGGAGCTACGCCCAAGTCCCAAAAGCCCTGCTGCACCCTTGAATAGGCCTGAGTTCTGCTCCCCGCACCCGAAAATGAAGTTACTGAACGCCCTCCCTGAAGTCAGCGTGAAGTTCTCAGTCGCGAGGAACCCTACTGTTACGGAGCCGTCGCCGTAGGTGACTTTGTAGAGGCAGGTGCTGCCTGAACAGCCCCTGGGGTTAAGCCCTAAGCAGGCCGGTGCCGTGCAGGAAATGTTACGATAGGTGGACGATGACCTAGGATCGAATATTGGCTCCACCTGCGAGTAGCATCCGCCAACGCAGGGCTGGCACTGGATCCAGTTCACGTTGCTTCCGGTATCGAAGATCACGGTTTGCGCTTTTGTCGGAGTGCCGAATCCGACCGTGATGACGTAGTTGCCGGTGCCGATGTAGGCGCCGCTTTTAGCGGGGACAGAGATATCGGATCCCAGTATCGATGAGTCGATTTCGATAGGGGTGCCAGAGATGGATGCCTGGATGGAGGCGACTCTCAAGGCGTCTTGGGCGAGAGCGACGCGGGGGTTTTGCTTCCTGAAGGGCATGGTTGAGCAAGCACCGTTGCGGTTGACTATCTTCAACGAGCCACGGCTTACAGCTGTCGGGGAAGAGGACTGTAAGTCAAATTTACTTTGGAGAGATTATCGTTCACGTGTTACCTTTTGAGTGAGAGCAGGTGGACGAGGATGACAGACTCTTGAGAGAGAGTTTCGCGAAAGCTTCTTCTCCATGGACCCGTCCGTTGAAGAACAAGAACAGTAAGCAGCAGAACAGAGAGAAGAAGAAGGGATTAGTGTACGCCATTGCTATGACTTGGCTTACAGCTTGTAGTAGGGAATTTATAGGATGATTCCCGTTGACTTTAGCGAAGGAGAAAGCGGCGTAATCCCGCCAACCGTCCAATTCGAGGACTCTTGGAGCAAGTTGGAAGGGTACAGCTCACCAATCTGTCTGTATTCATCAATTCTAGCAGTTCCGTCCGCGCGAAGCTGAAAGAGTGGTCAGAGGTCCTGGTAAAGAGCGAGGAGAATAGTTTGGAGTCCCATATAAAGGCCAATCTCTGGTTGGGCAATAATTTAATTCATAGATACAGTAATTAGGACGAGTGTTTAAATTCTAACAGTACTCCCAGCGATGGAAATTTGCGTTGACTTTTTGCATTAATATAAAATTATGATTATCTTTCTCCCATGTGCTAGTCTCTCACTCTCACTCTCTCTCTCTCTCTCTCTCTCTCTCTCTCTCGCGTTCGAACTGATCAAGTTTGGACATTAGCGATAACTGTAAGATTAATGGCATCAGTACGTTTCCATTGGACGGCTCCTGGAAACATGTAGGAGCCAAACATTGCGCTTTCCGCGAAGTTAATGTTCATAACTGTCTTCTTGCTATAATCTGATCCTTATCCGTTATCCTACCTCCGACCCTCCAACTGCTTTGCTCTTCGTAATGGAAAAACGCGACGTACCAACAATGCTTGATCAAAGACAGAATGCTACGCCTCGCCACAAATCCACTGAAACGGGACATTGCGTCGCGATCTCTGGATTCAGGATAAACGAAGGGGAAGAGCATCCTGTGATTCGAAACCATTGAGATAACTGCAGTTGCAGGAAATCTCTAGGATAAGCTTTTTGCGAGTAGAATGAAGTATTAATTTTTTTTAAAATGACCATCAATTTAATTGGCGTACGTAGGAAGTATTAATTGTTCAATATCCAAGATATGACTAGAAAAGTAGGTTTCATTCTCCACTTGAAGTTAAATTCATGCATGGTAGGAATGTTTGGGGACAGTCAATGTCATACTGTTGGGAGCAATGAATTATTGAAAAAAGATGGTTCAAACCCCACCCACAAAAATACATGCACTGAAAAATTTGCAACTTCATCCTCGCAATTTTTTAATCAATATTCAAGGTTATGTTTATGGCTTTCAGTTTCTATTCATTAAGTCATCAATATAATGGATTTATTTATATCAATATATATACTCCAAATACCATTCTGATACCATTTTGACATGTATAAATTTCTGCATGTCACCCTTATCCATATAGATATTCCATTACTCGATAATAAGATCAAACAATTTAAATTCCATTAAAATATTACTATACATTGCTCAATAAACATGGTAACATGCTTACATATATATATCATATATACTTACGTTGAATGACAATTTTGAGTAATTAACTTTGGGGATATATACTTAGGATATATAACATGTATACTTAGGATGCAATGATATAAATAGAATGCATCGAAGGTTCAAAATCCTATATTTTTCCTACCCTACTACGAGAGCTCAAGCCAAACTACAAACAGACTCTTATAATCATATTTGTACACGTGACCTTATACATTAATATAATATAATTTACTAAAAAATTGCATATGTGCACTCTTCATCATACATTAACTAATTTCATGCATAAAACTAACCCCACTTGACTTGTGTGGAAATTTTTTGTGACGTTGATTAAAACATGCCCCCATTTAATTTCACCAAAGTGTACTGCTTATCATATTCTTTGTTTACATGACATGCAAGTGTTTCAAGAGAAACTAGAATTGGCATTATAAGAAAGAAATGTCATCTTTCAAGGAAATTGTGATTAAAGTTTTCGATGAGTGGCTGGAAACTCATCTTTGAAGGTGTATGGTATGGCTTTCACATACAAAGAACAATAAAGGAAACTTAAATTTAATGATTCCAAAAACATTTGATTTTTTACGAAAATTTGTAAGGTCTTTGAAAACATACTTCCTCGTGTCAAAAAATTTCCAAACTCATTAATTTTATGATTTGATTATGAATTAATGAGGATAATGGTGAGTAAGGGTCGAATCCATAGAGAATTAGGGAAATATTTTACATGTATTCAAAATTTGATCAAATTGAACAATGAATTGGGATGAGAAATTAAAGAAATATCAATTTATAAAAAGAGGACTCCAAGAAAAATCCATGTAATCAATCAATCAATTTGGATTAGTATTAGTCAAGAAATCTAGGAGCAAAAAAAGGAGATAGAAATCGTTCACGAAGAGAGAGAAAATGATAGAAATTTGTAACATTAAACTAATATACTAATTCAAATTAAAATCTAATGATATAAGACAAAATATTAAAAAGAAAATACACAATCTAACTGAAATCGCGCTTGAAATGATTCAATTTATCATCAGATCTAGGCTTTTCATTATTTGTTGCAAAAAACAAAAATTTAAAGTTCAAGCCAAGAATTTTTCCTTCTCTCTCGATGAAATCTTGATTTCAAGAACTCCTTGGACACGGAAAGGAGTCTAAAAGACAAAGAAAACAGGATATTTTATGATTCCTTTAGGCAAAAGGTTTGATCAATCAAAAATCCGAGAATGGTTTATAGAGTCAAAGAGAGAGAGAGAGTATAAGTAGACGAAATTTGGGCGTGGCCGTTCAATCGTTGATTCATCTTTGATCAACGACCAAGATTACTCCTAGGGAGTGAAATTCTTTTTCTTGTATCGCAGCCATCAGATTTGCGATGGAGTGTCGCAATGATGTCATGTCGCCACATAGATAGTAAAGCCTATGAAACACTTGTACTGGATCTCCATCGATTTAAGTGATGTATGAACACATGCCCCCTCCATTTATGTGAAAATGGAGGGTCGCGATTACATGATGAGATTGCACACTCTAGATTTTTCCATGTCACTTGTGACAAAAAAAAAGTGCACATAGTCTCACATTGGAAAAATAGTGCACATAGAGGGAATGCAACACATAAAAAAGATACTTAGGCTTCTGCGGTTAGCTTATGCCCACTAAGGGCACTCAATCACTTATGATGCTCTAATCATGCTCCACGTGGCACGTGCACATGCTGCCATGTGACAGCATGAAAGCGTGCATGTCACATCAGCGCACACTTAAAATCCTATTTTTTACTTTTTTCAATTAAAATAAATTTCAAATATATTTTAACAAATCATAAAAATTCAAATAAATTCCAGAAAAATCCCTAAAAATTAGAAAATTCATAACTTTCAAAATACAAATTTTTTTAATCCAATTTTTTTTGTCACAAATTAAATAATCTATCATTATATGAATATGAAATTAAAAAATAAAAATAGAATAATTTTTTAACTGAAAAATATACTTTTCTTCTTTGAAAGATAAAACTAGACAAATAGATGAGTGTATATAAAAAAAAATGTCTCTCATTATTTGCATTTAAATCTATCATTATTTGCATTAATAGATAACTAAGGATAATCTACTTAAGAAATTCATCTTTCATTTATACATGATTATCCCTTGAAATAATGAATTTTTTTTTTTTATTGTAAATTGCGTAGAATGATGAATATTCACACATAGTATGATAACATGCATATAAATAGAATGTTTTATCCCTTAATTTGCATTAATAATCATGTAATAGAACTATAAGTTGCATGTTATCTTTTTTTCAAAATGAATCTTTTGATAATTAATGAAGTATTCATCAATCACTACACAAACCTTGAAGGGCAAGAATCCACTTAATTTTCCCACTCCATCACCTTGTTTATCCTCATTCACTTAGAACCTTAGAACTTGTGGTAGCCTGGGTATGGAATGGCCAAGAGCAAAATTTTTTGATATATAATCCAAGTCAAGAGTAGAGTAATACAATTAG
Organism: Lemna minuta; assembly: GCA_024174645.1. Taxonomy (NCBI): domain Eukaryota; kingdom Viridiplantae; phylum Streptophyta; class Magnoliopsida; order Alismatales; family Araceae; genus Lemna; species Lemna minuta. Next base: position 2,686,387 of record CM044102.1, on the reverse strand, counting down.
CCATCTGATGGGGAAAAAAATTATGGACCTCAACAACCAAAGCTGTCTTCATAAAAGAATTGGCTGGAATTGGCTCAAACATTCAATAATCCTTGTTGGGAGAATATAATAAGGCTTGTCAGAGATTTTTTTTTTAATATCACATAAGACAATCTTGCTTACCTAGAGTGCTCCTAAATTTTATGTCTATGATTAATTTTCATTTATCTTACATGGGTTGAAGACACTTCATTACAAAATGATATAGTTGACAACATGCATTTTGCATTTGCAAACACATGGTCTCAAAATGTATTTAAATAATCGCATATTTTTGTCTGTATTTTTATTCACAAGGTTTATGTCATTAAACCTAAATTCTCAAAATCCATTGTTTAAGGCCAATTTAATGTAATTTATAAAATTGACTTTTTACAAAGACCAAAATTCTTTTATTAGCCCTAATTTATGGAGAATATGAGTTTCAAATATTTAGGTTAATAAAATCACGAGTGATAAATAGAATGAAAAATTAATGAAAATTTTATCTTAGTTCAGCTTATAATTTGACCAAGTTTAAATTTTTTAAGTTAAGCTACATGCTTTTCAAGCATTCACCTTTTTAGTCTCTTTTCTTATTAATTAAATCATCTAAATATAAATAATGAAATTTATGATCCAATGAAAAAAGATTTCAATAAAAAGGAGTTTTATTTTAAAAGAAATGAATTTTCTAAGTGTTTAGGGATTTTGGTGATTTTTCTACTTTTAATAATATTCGAAATCTTTAAATAAGATTTTTTAAAAGGTGGTGACATTTGCTCGCTAAGATGGTGCACTCACATGGCAATGTTACCATGTTGTAGCATGCCATTCACACATGCACTCACAAGTAGCATGCCGCATAAGCTCAAATTATGGGGTTATCTTTTCTTGGATTTAGATGACATGGCCTCTTGTGGAAGGTCGTATCATGTGAATTGGAACCAAATAATCTAAGCCCTCTATGTTCAATTCAGCTCGGGATGGATGGCTCATCTTTATTTTAATAAGATTTTTCTTAATGGCAATGAATCTTGGATGTTGATCTCAAAGTTATAATGGCCATGAAAATATGAATGTGATGAACTCTTGATTGAGATGATGTGGAACTACAAGAAGCATTCATGAAGATCTAACATCCATGACATGTCAAAGCCCAAGAATATGTTCATCAAAGATCTTATCATTATGATTTTAGGCTTAACAGCACATGGGGCAATCCTAATGCTTCATCATGTGAAGATGATTTGATGGCCATGCTTGATTGTCCATATTTGAACACTCTCTCTTTTCAATGATAAATATTTTTCTTGGAAAATCTCCATTGATTGAGCTCTTGGAAAGCTCTATCCTTGAATTTCTAGGTTGAAATTCTCTCTAAATACATCTCCCTCAGAATGAAGCATTTACAATGAATATTTCAATGAGATGAATTGTGAGAACTTGCCGCTTGAACACTATTTTTTCTGCAAGAGAAATAAAAACTAAAATCTTTTATCTACCAATTAATTGGGTCAATTCCTAAGTGATTTTTTGTTAGTTGGTCTAGATTTCAGTAGTCTATTTTCATTTCATCTTATAATTCAATTTAGAATGGTGCATTAATAGAGTTTTTATTGATTTTGGCTGTCATCTCTCCCTTAGTTTGTGGTTTTCTCTCTCTAAATTCCCTCTTCAATTTCTCCTTTGACTAAAGTTTGATTTGTGTTGAATTTGATGCATTAGAAAGATCTCTCTTGAACATCTAATATCTATAATTTTCTCTTAAATTTAAACCATTTTCATCATCTAAAGTCCCCTAATTAGAAACTATCAAAAGTTGACTGACTTTCATTGAGGATTTAAACCCTTATTGAATAATATACTTAATCAGTCATCAAATGATATTCATAATAAATGAATTCACTTTTGATGCCTAATCATGTGCTTAACAAGCATACATTTTTTTATTGTCACTAATCAAATGTATATGGAACAATCCTGCACATTAAATGATGAAAAGATTTGTGGAAAATTTTGAGAGGCTTTTCATAAAATAAAACAATGCATTACATAGAAAGGTTTTGACTATAGGATTATTATAGTTGACAAATCCTATATTCAATGAATTCATAGGTCATATTATTATACAATTCAAAAAACAACTTCATTTTACACATTCATCTAACCAAGGAAAGCTTATGAACGTCTTAATGCAAGGATTGGCAGGAGCAAACAAAGAACAAATTTTTTACTGCAAGACAAATAAATCATCCATTAATTATTCCAGCCTTGACTTAGAAGATTTCAATGACAAGAAACATTGATCAAGAAAATTTTAATTCAATATTCAAATCAAGGAATCATAAAGAATAGAAACTTCCTTATCAAATAGGAGGAAGTTTCTCCAACAAAGAAGGAGAATCTAGGGGAGAACTCCAAGAGCGATATCTCAAAAAGATTTCTCAAGTAATGGCCTTTATATTAAAGTGATTATCCTTTTTCTTTTTCCAAGAAATGAAACTCAAATCATGAGGCATAAATGAAATTTCCATTCTCTCTTAAAAGTTTAATTGGTGTAAAATGTACTTCTAACAATTGGAAGATCTTAAGAAACTGCTTGGCTATGAAAAATATTCTACCAGTGCTTATTGAATTGTCACAAATATAAATTATGGTTTAATTGATTTCTTAAAAATTATAATTAGAAAAATCCTAATCAAAACCAAACATCACCCTAATCTGTCTTTTAGTATCTTTTCTTCAATTTTCATTTATGTTACGAAGCTACGTATCCATATAGCAGTAATATTGTGTATTATCTAATTAACACAGCCTCTATATATCATTTTCTCATCACTCTTTTTTGCAAAAGGGATATCTTTCTCAAAACCTCTTTCCCTTTTGGTTTGCTCCTTAGTCATTCTATGTTGTAGTAATTTTGGTTGGAGACTATCACTTTTTTCGTATGAACTTGATTCCTTTCAAAGGTCAAAAACCATCTAGCATTATCAAGCTTATCAACCTCGTATTTTAGTATGGAATCTCAAATAAAAATGAAGAAACCATGTTCTATTATGGGTTTCTTTCTCCATGTGCATATATCTCTATTTAAACAATTTTAACAATTCCTTCTTTTCTAGTTTTTTCTTTCATTATTAAATATTTGAGTTGCTCTTTTCAAAATATTTGGTATGAATATTTAAGGGCATACATTAACCATCTTTTCATGTTAATATTCAAGAATTTAAATAATTCTATAGAAATTTTTTAAGTCTTAATGAAGGATTTTGTTGGAGTTCATAATTAGGGAGTTTTAGTGTTTTAATTTTTCTTATTTTATGGTTTGAACTCTAATTAGATCTCATAAAAATATGAATCCAATGTATATATAAGCCATAAGAAAAAAATCATTCTTTGCTTTGCTTTTACGTGCATACCCCAAGGCTTTAATTGCAAAAACGAACACGAGATTAGAAGATAAGACTGATAAATGATAACATGCAATTATACGATTATTAACGTAAATTAAGGCATAAAATATTCATTATTATCCATGTTATAATACTTTGAGTGCATATCTATCATTTCAAGCAATTTTAAGTTATAATCTCAGAGTGAACTATTTAAGGTATTATTATGTATTTTTAAATAATATATTTTAGAGTAGATTATTCCCATCTATATTTGAGATTATAAGTGGTTTTAATGTTAAATAATAAGAGAACATACTTTTTATACACATTTATTTTTCTAAGTTTTAATTTCTAAGAGAAATGAATATATTTTTTAAATAAAAATTTATTATCTTGTTATTTATTAAATTTGACTTTTTAAAATGATAGATTATTTAATTTCTGATCCAAAAAAACAACTTTGGATTAATTTGGAGTTGTATTTTGAAACTTATGAATTTTCTAATTTTTAGAAACTTTGAATTTATCAAGTGCTGATGTGGCAATTGACGTGGCACAAGCAAAAACTGTGGCACCACATGGTGACATATGAGAACGATCTGTGTCACACACGTGTGCATGTCTGCGTGTGTGTGTGTGCATGTGTGATTAAAGAGAATAAGCAACCTTTTAAGGATTTTCGATGCCTCATTAATCACACATTACTAATATACCCGTCGGATTTCAATTATTTTCATCATGTGGGACTATTTTCTTCTTTTTTATGCTCAGGTGACGTGGCGACATGTGGAGCATCCAATCGTGCGATTTAATCGTAATCGTCGATAGTCACTTAAGTGAGGGGATACGCGACTGATAACATGCATTTATAACATGAATTCTTATCCTAATTAACTCATATTCATGCTTATTTTATGTGAATATGATGCATGTTATCATACTTTTTAGGGATTTTCTCCATTGGCAAGTCATTTTACTAAAGTTGATATTTATGCATAAATTAGGGATAATTTCATGCTTAATAGATAATTAATCTTTTGTTTAAATTAATAGAAGTTAATCTCTGTTATTGAATGAGTTTTGACTTTGGTAAATGTTTGGAAGGATGATTTTATGATGAATTTATGATTTAAAATGTTTAATGAGAAATGATTTAAGTAAATTATAAGTCTTCTTCATTTCTTCTTTCTAAATATGTTTTAAATGGCATAATATTAAAAAGGAAAGAATTTATGATTCAATGGAGAAAATTTCAATTAAAAAGGAGTTGTATTTTGAGAAATATGAATTTCTGAAGTTTTTATGTACTTTTTTTCGAATTTTGTTTGATTTTTAAAATGAATTTTCCTATTTAAAATCAAGAAAAAGGGAATTTCCTAACCTGCGGGCTGACGTGGCGAGCGGGGAAACCGTCGACGCGAGACGTGGCACGCGGGCCATCGCGCGGAGGCGACACAGCCCTAAGGCCACGTGGCAGGCCGCAGGTGGCCCACGTGGAGCGCAGGAGGCGCACGGCACAGCCACGTGGCAAAAGGCCACGCGACAGCGCGAGCACACGTGGGTGCCCGTGTGGGGCGCCACGCGTAAGGTAAGTAAGAGAGGATATAGTGACGATAGTTAATAGGGGAAGCCGTTCCCCTATTTAACCGCGTCACATCTCGTTTTTTTTCCCGTGTGGGACTATGTCCCACACGGTCTTACCTATTTTGCAGGTGACGTGGACGCGCAGCAGGCGTCGGATCTCATCAGGAGGGTGGAAATCAAGACACGTGGCAGTCAGGGCGGCGACCAATGAAAAGGGAATCTCTCCCGCCTAATAAGACAAAACTGTCTTTCTTTTGCTTAACTCGATGCACGCCAGTCGAGGAGGCGGCGGCCAATGAAAAAAAAAGAGGGAGTTTTTCCCCGCCTAATAGGACAAATGCCATTTAATGCTCTCTTTTTCAGGATTAACGGTCGACACGACGTGGACTAATGGGAAAAAAGATTGCCTTTTTTCCGCCTAATAGGACAAAGCCGTGTCAGAGGCCCTTGGACGCATTAAATGCGGCATTAAATGAAACCGCGTGCATTAAATGCACGCGGTTTCAGCCGTTCTACGTGGCGGCTCGAGATTCGCTGAAGGCGAATGTGCGACGTGACCACCTACAGTTAACTGTTTAATTTATTTTCTTTAGACAGGTGGCGGCGCGTCTCATCAGCACGGTTGGATCGCCATCGGACGGACGAGGAGAGTGGATCGTGATCGCGCGATCGTGACCCTCCAGTCGCCTGATGATCGATCGGACGGCGTCGAGGGGTTCTAGAAGAACTCTAAGATCGCGGCTCAATCGAACCGCGATCGCGGCGCGATCGAGCCGCAATCGGGGAGTTTGCATGGTGGAATCGCCGCCAATCGAGCAGATGTCGATCGACGAACGACCAGGACCACGATCGTGGCCCGATCGTGGCGCGATCGTGGCCCAATCGCGGCCCGATCGTGGCCCGATCGTGGCCCGATCGCGGCTAAAATGCAGGATATTCGGAGGCGAAATTGAAGCTGATTTGTTGCGGAATTGAAGCCACGATCCACGCCCACGGAATTTCCCCCTCGACGCCATCAAACCGCCTCCACGATCGCCTCCATTGCCCACGATTCCAAGCCCAATTTCCTCTTTAAAAGGCCATGTACTCCCCCTTTGAAAAACAACTTTTGATCGACTCGTGAAGAAATTAAGCGAGTTTCGAGGAAGGTCTTAAGTTCTCGTGATCCTCTGCTTCCAAGAGTGTAGAGACGCAGCCATTGAAGCATGATAATCACGATTTCATCTCTTGATTTCATCGAATTTGCTCGTTGATTGAAGCGAATTTGCTCGAATTTTCCCCTTGAATTCCGAACGTCCACGAGGAAGAATCCGAACAAATTCGCTTCAATCCACGAGAATTGAGGCCCCATTCTTGCGTCAATCGGGTTAGTAGTGAGGTTTGATCGATTATCAAGAGGTAATTTGTATTTTTATTAGGTTTAGATCTTTAATTTTGCAAATTATTTCATAGTGATCTTCATTTTTCCATATTTTAGGTCCGAAAAGTTGCTGATTTTGAAAATAAGATATCTCTTTGATTATAATTCCAAATCACTTGATTTTAGTTTCATTGGATTCCTCTTTTCATCAGCTTTCCGTGGATAGAAAATTCATCAAATTTCGAGTTCATTTGACCCTTCAATTTGACGTTTGACCAAGGACTGTTCATCTTTCATCAGAAGTCAAATGTAGACTTTCGGGGTCAATTACTTTTTATTGACAAATCAGAATTTGATAATTTTGGTCTTTTTGGATTCCTCTGGTTCTGAGCTTTCTATTGACATATAAATTGCACGATTTGGATTTCATTTGGGCATTCAATTTGAAGATTTCCTCTGAGGTGTTCATTTCGGGGATTTTTTGATCATTGATTTTTAATAATTCATAATAAATCCATTTCTTATGCAAAAATTACGAAATATATATCAATAAATTCCATTTTCTCTCTAGTTTCCAAATATCTAAGTTTCGTAATCTTCTGACTCTTTTTGATTCTCTGATTTTGTAGTCTACCCACTGTTGGTCAAAGTCAACACTTTGACTTTGACTTTTGACTTTTCTGTGTCAAATCCGAGATTTCAAATCTTAAAACTTCTTATTTACCTTATTTATATCATTTCCATATATTAAATCTTATTTTCTCTTATTTAAAACTTCGTTTAAACCTAAGTTTGACCAAGTCAACTCTACGATTAAAGTCGACCCTGCTCTCTGTGGATCGACCCGATACTTACCCAATACTTGATTATTATATCTTGTCTTTGTGAGTTTGGTTTTATAAATTTTGTTTGACCATTCTCTTTGTGTTTTAACGACGCACAAAAACGACACGTCAGCGACGCACTCTAATTCGTCAAAAAATCATTTTGAAATGGTTTAATCTCTGCCATTCATCTAAGGAGTTATAATGGTTGAGATTAAAACCGTTTCGTGGACCCCATGGACACGTGGATGCATCCAGAGCATCAGATGAAGAATGGCAGGCGTTTCATAGTGTTTCTTCTTCACGTGTTCCATGGCAAAATCTCAATGGTTCATCTTTGATCCAACGGACGCTATTTAAAGGTAATGATTCATATCTAAGCATTTCATCAGAGCTGTTGATCAAAGATTAAATGCTCGACCCGATGATTACGCCCAAATCTCACTATAAATAGACATGTTCTTTGACGATGTAAAGCATTCTTGGGTGTTTCGAGTAATCAAAATGTTTAGACATCTCAATCCTGGAATTTCTTGCTTTCTATGCCTTCTAGATCAATTTTTCGTGTCCAAGGAGTGTTTGAAAGTGAGATTTCGTTGTGAGAATAGGGAGAAATTGCATTTTTGAATGTCGATCATCATCTTTGAATTCGCGGAATGAAAAGCCTTTGATCCGATGAGCAATTGGATCAATTCGAGCACAATGTCAGGTTAGAATTCATATTTTCTCTCTTCTTAAAAGATTAGATTTTAATTTTGAATCATAGATTAAGTTAATTTTGATTTTAATTTCAGTTGTTTGCTCCCTTTGCCTTTAAAATTTTTTTATCTAATTTGCTCGTTGATTTCTTTGTCAATCTTGATCCAAATTTTATGATTTTTGATTTCCGAGGATTTTGTCTTTCGAGTTGTCTTTCTAAAAAAATGAAAATCCCTATTTCTCACCTCAATTCATAGTCCAATTTGATCCAATTTTAAAGAGTTTTTAAAAAATACTTTGATGCTTTCGTGGATTCAACCCTTACCACTATACTCCTTAATTCATGATTATTTCTTAAAATTTGTGAGTTTAGAATTATTTTTGACGTGAGCCCGCATGTATTCAATGACCTCACGGATTCGCTCATCAATAAATACTAATAGAATCGACATATGTGAAGACAAGCATGAGGAAGAAATCTCTTCCTGGCACATAAAGCTCTCTCACTTACCCTATGAAAATCTTCTATGAAATATCTTTGAGACCACCTCCTACTAGGTCTTTTTTAGAACCTCTCTACCAATGATAACATGTCAACTATC